>RDPX01000098.1:1466718-1523942 GCA_003991215.1 Morbakka virulenta | reverse complement strand
TGTGAGAGAAATGCTTTTTGCAGATGACAGTGCCTTAGTGGCTCATAGCGCTGCTGACATGCAACTACTCGTGGATAGCTTTGCGAAAGCTGCAAATCAATTCAGCCTAAAGATAAATATAAAAAAGACTGAATGCCTATACCAACCGATCCAATTACTCAATACTCCACCTGTACCACATCAAATCACCATCAATAATGAACCTCTGAGCCAGACAAGTAACTTCAAATACTTAGGTAGCAATATGTCAAGCAAGGGTGACATAGAGAAGGAATTACATAACAGGATGGGACAAGCAAGTGCAGCTTTTGGAAAACTCCAGCACAGATTATGGGGAAACAGGCATGTCTCCATCAAGGTCAAATGCAAGGTCTACAGAGCGGTTGTACTAACGAGCCTTCTGTATGGAGCCGAGGCATGGCCAATTTACAGATCACAGGTGAAGAAACTCCAAGCTTTCATGATGAGACACCTCAGGGCCATCATGGGAGTGAAGTGGTACCACAAAATCAGTTTATTTGTTTATTTATTTATTTCTCAATCTTTATACAGGATAAGACTTCAGTATTTACAATATATGCAATACATACAAAGTAAAACTGCTATCCTAGTTTGTCCTGTTTAAGAAAAAGAAAAAAGAAAAAGGCCGAATCTGGTAGAGCAAAAATGAAATTAAAGGTAAAATTCTACTTTATTTAAAATCAATTGCAATAAAAGAAAAAAAAAGGGGCGAATAAAAGAGAAAGTGTAGGAAAAAAAGTGAGTTTACGAATTTAAAATCATGAAAAGCTAAAATTCTTTTTTTAAAATGTTTCTAAAATTGGCAAAAGATTCTTCCTTACGCACATGTACAGGAAAGTCATTTTATAACTTGGCCCCGGAGTAGAAGTTGAGGTGGTTCGGCCATGTGATGAGAAAAGATGAGAGTTATGTAGGAAGAAAAGTGACGGAAATGGCCCCACCCGGAAAGAGGAAGCGAGGAAGGCCAAAGAGGAGGTTCTCTGATTCGGTGAATGAAGACATCAGAGTGGCAGGTGCATCAACCGAGGATACCTCTGACAGACAGAAGTGGCGAGCATTGATCCGCTGTAGCGACCTCTAACGAGAGAAGCCGAAAGAAGAAGAAGAACAAGAACAAGAACAAGAAGAAGAAGAAGAAATCCACAGCATGAAGCTCTGTGCTGAATTAGGAATAGTCTTGACCCTTATCATGGAGAGTCATATGGGAATGACCACCATGAATGGGGAAGTGGGACATATTTAAAAATTGATTACGTAAACGAATACAAAAATAAGACATTTGGACGGTCCAAGAATATTCACAACGTGCAAAGTTGTCACTAGCAAGCAAAGCAAGTCTCACTGGTTCACAAAGGGGCAATTATAGTATAATCAATAGGTGTTAATTCTTTGTGAAGTATCTTTCTGTAAATGTAATAAATAGAACGTTTATTTTTGCATGGAGCAATGGGTGATCCTTTTAGCATAGGTTATTTAAGGAGTAAACGCACCCATTGTTCACTTCTACAAGAATGACTGTCGGATAGATACACTATTGCGTAGTTGGAGAGTGACCGTCGCTCTCAGGAATATTTACAGTTCCAATTGGAAACTAATAGCGGGTGGGGAAAAGATAAAGATGGAGACAAGACAAGTGCTGTGGAGGTCCTTCATTGTGAGTCCCTTTTTCTTTTGCGTAAGGCATTCGAAGTCATTATACGTTTTGTACGATCCAGTTGGGATCATCATGGTCGACGTTTAAGTAACAGAAGGCCGAGAAAGTTATTGCTACTAATAAGGATTAGAGCAGATCAGTGGACACACATTTTAAGTACTTTATTCGTTGTGTAGAACAATTGTATGACTGTTGGGTTTTCCAGCATTCCCAGTGCGCGCGCAGTTAGGAAGCAAATTTTGCTAAGTGCTATTTCCTTTAAATGAAGTTATTCATGTCTAATGACGTCAAGGTCTCCTTGCGAAAGCTTGACCAGGAAATAGCTGAAGGTATTCAAGTATTAATCCGAGGCACTACCTTGATTCGTAATGGAAATGCTCAATTATGACTGGACAATATTATATTTATGTATTGAATTCTGTATCTTTGATTGGTGGACAATTTGTATTTCCTTTTAGAGAAGTATAATTATAAGCAGCTTTTTTGACTTTTTAAGCGTTCTCAATGTAAATTGGATCTGGCAATGTATTTCTAGTTTTAAGTATAGTTTCTTTAAAATATCTCTCGGTCACTCGTCCTAAAGAATCAGAGAGAATTGGGTATTCTCAACAATTGGACCACCGAGAGCCGGATACGTAGTGACTTATAGAAAAAATGGAAGATATTTTGAAAAGAAAGAGGATTAGAGGAGGACATCGGGCATATGTAACGAAGCTTTTAACTCAACTTGAAGACACAACAGATGATTTAATATTGCAAGAAATTGAAGAACAGCTTGGGGAAAAGCGACAGACTCTGAAGAAATTGGACGAGGAAATCGTGGAAAGGATTTCAGAGATCGATGGAGATTCATGCAATACAGAAATCGAAGAAGCAGGAATATTTCAGAGAAAGATAACAGGAACTTTAATAAAGATAAAATATTTTACCATAAAAAAAACTACCATGGAAACACCGCCGATGATGGGAATACCAAGTCTTCAGAGACAGGATGCGATCATTTCGCTGAACAGTGTGGAAAGTTCTACATCAGGATATTCTAAAAGGTATAAAGTTAGAGCCAAATTACCAAAGTTGGACCTGAAGAAGTTTTCTGGTCGCTCGATCGATTGGCCTGAATTCTGGGATGCCTTTAGGAGCTCAGTGCACGAAAATGAAGAGATTTTTGAGGTAGATAAGTTTTCATATTTAAAATATTATTTAGAAGAGCCTTCTAAGAAAGTTATTTCAGGGGTTTCATTAACGGAGCTAAATTACGTGAAAGCTCTAGATCTTTTAAAGCAACGATTCCCCAAGCTGATGGCAATTAAGAGGGCACATATTAGTGAATTAATAAACGCTCACCCCGTTTATAGTGAAAGAAATCTTTTAAGACTTCGTGAACTTAATGATCTGATTGAAACTCATTATAGAGCACTTCAGGCAATGAAAATAGACGAATTAATCTATTCTGAAATAGTTTTACCAGTACTTTTAGATAAAATACCCGAAGGGATCAGACTTAGCATGACAAGAGGATCCAACAAAAAGCATCAGGAGTGGACAATGGAAGAGATGTTACACGCCCTCACAGAGGAACCTGAGTTACGCAAAGACCAAACTGCGTCATTCAGAATCGGCGTTGGAAAAAGAGAACGACAGGAAATGGAAGAAACCAGACAAAGGACACAGAGGAAACCGCTGACAGCCAGTGCATTGCTGACAAATCAAAATGGCGACGGGAAATAAATGAAAAAATGTGTTTTCTGTAACGGAAAANTAGATAAGTTTTCATATTTAAAATATTATTTAGAAGAGCCTTCTAAGAAAGTTATTTCAGGGGTTTCATTAACGGAGCTAAATTACGTGAAAGCTCTAGATCTTTTAAAGCAACGATTCCCCAAGCTGATGGCAATTAAGAGGGCACATATTAGTGAATTAATAAACGCTCACCCCGTTTATAGTGAAAGAAATCTTTTAAGACTTCGTGAACTTAATGATCTGATTGAAACTCATTATAGAGCACTTCAGGCAATGAAAATAGACGAATTAATTTATTCTGAAATAGTTTTACCAGTACTTTTAGATAAAATACCCGAAGGGATCAGACTTAGCATGACAAGAGGATCCAACAAAAAGCATCAGGAGTGGACATCATGGAGAAGATATGCAAAACGTTGAAGACGAAAGAGGATCGTAAGAATTATATTTTTAAAAGGGCCGTTGTTTAATATGTTTAGGTAAAGGTCACAGAGCCTTTCAATATCGTAACAAAGCCTTTTGTGTATAATGTAAATGTGGTAGACATCACGTCTCTATTTGCGATAAAAAGTTTAACCCGGTTACCGCTGCAGAGGCAAATTCTAACGTTAATGATCAAGTTAAGGAAGTAGCTCTTCAGTTAGTAACACCGTTAATGCCACTTCGTGTATAAGTAATGTAGGATACGGGGGGAGGGCTGTATTGCAGACTGCTCTTGCTTTAGCAAAAGGGAATAAGAATATCAATGTTAAGGTTCGCGTTCTTTTTGACTCAGGTAGTCATAAAACGTTCGTTACGCGCCGCGTAGTTGATCGCCTGTCGCTGCAGCCGTTGAGAAAAGAGAGTTTAGGTATTAGAACGTTCGGATGCACAAGTGCAGAGGAGAAGATGAGAGAAGTGGTGCGAACTGAGAGTCGACTGAGAGAAAGAATGTTGGAATAATAGACGTTTTTGTTGTTGATAAAATCTCTCATGTGGCAAACGAGCATTTAGAATTGATTAAGTATGATTATGATCATTTGAATGACGTATAGTTCTAAGATGGTTGTAGGTCAGAAGACACACTAGAAATTGAAGAAGGAAATACAGAGTATTTTGAAATTGAAACAGGAGTAAGGCAAGGATGTATCTTGTCACCCTTTCTGTTCCCGTTGGTGGTTGATTTCATCATGAAAAAAGGTGTTGGTCAGTCAGAACAAGGAATCCAATGGAAGCAATGGCAAGACCAAAATCCTCAAAACACTCAACAAAAAAGAATTTTGCATGTGCTGCATGCAGTATGAACATCAGTCAGAGAATTTATTTATATCAGTGTAATGCCTGTAAACAATGGGTACACTCTAAATGTGGTGATGTCACAATTAATCAATACAGCAGACAATGGACTTGCTCAAGATGCAGACAACACAAACCACAATTACTCAAAGATTTGGATTTTGCTGATGACATTGCATTAATGGCAAACCACTAAGAAGGGCTACAACAACTCATGGATAGCTAGGCAGAGAAAAATAGGATTATAGATAAGTCACGAGAAAACCAAAGGGATAAAAATTGGTAAGACTGGTCAAAATTCATCCCCAATAACAGTTGGTAGAAAACTGATTGAGAATAGGGTCAGCTTTGTATACTTGGGGAGTGTCTTTGCAAAGGATGATGGAACAGATGACTACATCAGAATGAGGATAGGCAACGCAGCAGCAGTTTTTCGAAAAATGAGGAAAATTTGGACAAAAACTAAGATTGACATGAAAATCAAGCTCCAGTTATACAGCACTATAGTACTACCAATGGCCCTATATGCCAGCAAAACATGGAGACAAACTGGAACAATAACCAGGAAATTAAACACCTTCCACCAAAGATGTTTGAGAAAGATCATGAAGATATCATATTTCAACAATGTTAGAAACAAAGAAGTTTTAAAATATGCACAATCACAAAGAATGCAGGACATTGTAACAGAAAGGAGGCCAAAAATGGCCAGTCATGTTCTTTGTCTGCCAGATCAACGACCTGCTACAACAGCATTCAAATGGAGACCAGATGCAGGGATAAGAAAAAAAGGAAGCAGTTAACATGGCAAAGAACCTTTCAGGAAGACCTAAAGAGGCTCAGCAAAAGGTAGGATACCATATAGAAGCAAGCTGAAGATAGAAGCCAGTGGAGACTGTTGTCTACCCAATGCGCAAATTTGTGAGGGAAGGACTAAGTACTAAGTAAATAATTGAGTGATGAATCTAAAGTCATTGGGAACACAACAGTGGGGCACCATAGCAGCAATGATAAACAGATAACTCAACAGTATTCTAACAATAACAATGACTCCATTGAGAATGTGTGATTATAAAATATTTCTACACTTTCCACATTTTGCAAAATCACTCTTGTCAATTACAAAAATATGGAATATGTAGAAATCTTTCTTGTTTATTAATGAGACATTACTTTTTCACTTTTTTTCATTTTATAGAGAAAATATATTTTTCTCTTTGCTTGCCACACAAAACAGAACTTTCAGCTTGAAGTTTTGCACCATTTCTTGGATTTCAATGTTATTAACCTAGTCTACTATTCCAGATATTTTTCATACTGCTGATAAGAATGATTGTAACCCACTTTTAGAAATGCTCAAAACTTCTGTTGACATTATAGATGAGTTGCATGTATTGGCAATTTAACAAGCACTGTGAAAGGGGTAACATGTTGCTCTCTATTACCTCATCATTAAAACAATAACCTGATTTGGTGAAAGGACTATGAGGAACAAAGCATAAATTAAAGGCCAGGTGGAAATGCTCAAAACTTCTGTTGACATTATAGATGAGTTGCATGTATTGGCAATTTAACAAGCATTGTGAAAGGGGTAACATGTTGCTCTCTATTACCTCATCATTAAAACAACAGCCTGATTTGGTGAAAGGACTATGAGGAACAAAGCATAAATTAAAGGCCATGTGACAATCTCTTTGCAAGCAGCCTCCAATCTGATGAAGCCAAAATCAAATCCATCCAAACCAGCTCTTCAACAAGCATAAAATAAGTAAAATACTTCTGGATTATTGTTAACCACAGTGATAAGTCTGATGTCCAACAAAAATACATTTATAATTTTGGTGTAGTCTAACTTATCAGGAGATTTAAGCAGGGTTATGTACAAGCATACTATGTACTAAAAAAACTCTGACTACTAAAAGGCTGTTTCAGAAATCATGCCTGTACGACCCCACATATTCAGCAAAAAATTATTAGTAAATGTACAAAAATTTATTAAATAATATTTATTCAGCTAAAGCCAACACAAGCTAGGAGCAAGTGTGGAAAATATATGCAAATTCAAATATATATCTTAATTTTTTAATTGTTAAAAATGCTATTTCTAAATACAAATTATTGTAAATATATTATTTCAGTGCTTTTTGGCAGTGATAACATTTTAAAATTTTCTGTTCAACCCTATCTCTTTAATAGCTAAAAATATAAGCATATTTGTGAAGCAATAAATAATATAAATAAAACTTCCACCTTAAAACAAAATGTTCTTTTCCTTTTTCTGTAAGGTGCTGTTCTACAGATAAAGCAAGCAGACCCTTGCCTATTTGGTGCTCATATGGATCCTGTTAAAAGAAATTGAAAGCAGTTTAATATTTAACAAAAAACAATAAATTTGTCTTGTAGGTTGCATTTTAGCATGGAGTATATTAGAGTGTTTTTATGATTCAAAACATTGTCAGAGGAACAAAGGACCCATGTATGTTATATCACAGTTAAAAAAGTATACTAAAGTACAGCACATATCATATATGTTTTCTGACAACTTTCAACTGGTTTTAACATTGTTTCCCCCCAACAACTGGGTTCAGAAGATGGTATTCAAAGTAGCTTTTATTAACAGTGACTAATTTCTTTCCTGGATGACCTTCCTGGTTCCAAAAATGGCTTTCTTTTGGAAATTCCTAAAGTTGTTTTTCCCACTTAGGAATCAAACTTGTAACCTCTTGGTTACAATCCAAATGCACAAACCATCAAGCCATAGCTCCATGTGATTTTAAAGGGTGTTTTTGGAATGTTTTATAACAACTGTACATGACATGGCATCACAGTCCACATACACACACACTTGATATATATATATAGTTTTGATTATAGGTTAAAATAAGTTAAAATTATGTTTCAATATTTCTGATAAAAGTACATAACTCTGAGTTTCTTGCCCACGCATTCATCAATTGTACACATTATGAATGTGTGAGCAAGAAACTCAGAGTTATGTACTTTTATCAGAAATATTGAAATATAATTTTAACTTATTTTAAATTAGATTGGCTCCATTTTAGTAAATATTAAGCACTCTGCAATTATATTTGTTCATCTGTTGATGGGATGTAGCTTTGATTATATAAGGAGGATTTGGAAAAGA
The DNA here is from genome assembly GCA_003991215.1 of Morbakka virulenta. Taxonomy (NCBI): domain Eukaryota; kingdom Metazoa; phylum Cnidaria; class Cubozoa; order Carybdeida; family Carukiidae; genus Morbakka; species Morbakka virulenta. Next base: position 1,516,107 of record RDPX01000098.1, on the reverse strand, counting down.
GGGAAGGTCACTGTTCTGTGATTTGTTTCATATGGGAATGGTTCTTGAAAGAAAAAGTTGTGACTCAAATATGTCGAAATTGATTACTGTCTGCTTTACTGTTTTGTGGATGTGGAGGAGCTTCCAGGTTCTTGTGTAGGTTGATTAAAATATCCTTGTTTACTATTCTATCAAACATAAATAGCAAAGCAAATGCTCTTTGATCATAAAAATGTCACCGCTTGAGGTATGTATCCAGTACCTGGCAAACGCAGTTAGCTGCACAGAATAGACATGCATGTGACGATACAAACTGAAATAAGATAAATGTGTTCACATCTCAGTCAGGATGATGAACATCATGTTTTGATACCATTGTCAAGTCTTTATGGTTTTGAGGCTGAAAAGATAGCTTTTGAGATACCTGTTATCTTACTTATTTAAAGTTATTTACGATCATGTAAACATTCCTTTAACAACGCGGGCTCTTGGGCTAGTGTATCTATCAACAAGTAACTAACCAATCATAAATCAGATCAACTATGATTCTAAATGCTTACCTAGGCTACTTGTGGATGAGTATTAATACATCAGTTTTCCAGTCATGGTGGCTTAACACAGACTTGAAAAGTGGAATTTATTTTCTCCATCAATGAAAATAAACAGGCCGGCGATAATTCTAATGATCCGATTTCGGTCTGTATTGCAGGGCTAATACTCCGAATGTAAGCCTTTACTTTGTTGATTGCCATTTGTATATCTATCGGTACCTCTTGTGGATGCGAGGAATTAAGTGGGAACAGATAAGTATGAACTAAGTTGTTTTGGTCAACTTTACTTTTGTTTCTTGATGGAGTGCCTTCAGTCGAATTAGAAGATGATGGTGATGATTTCTTGTTGTTGTCCTTTATTGTCATGGCTGAGATCACTAGCAACACGAAAATTGATACTGAAAAACAAATTGCAAAAATACCTTTTGCAACACGTTTGGAAGCATTGTCTTTGTTTACTCGAGGCATAATGACGGATTCCTCACTAAAAATTTCACCCTGTGCTGTGGGTAACGAACACTTTGTGGATGCTGTACTTTTGTTTGTGAGTCATTAAAATTTCATTGTATTTATATATATTTCTTCTGCAGAAAAGTTAACCATGGAAGATATTAAAAGCTGCCTTGGGAAGAAAAAACCCCATGACCTTGTAAAGTACTCTCTCTCTCTCCTTGGTTTCAACAAGAAATCAATCAAATATCTTTCCTGAAAACTCCATCATTTATTATTAAAAACAACAAGTTAAAAAGGATGGAATACCAGTGAGAATTGTGGCTGAAAAGACATACACCTAAATGATAAACAAAATGGTAGCTCCAGACGATTTCTGAACTAAAATTTTCATCGCTGGATACTCTCCCTGGAGAAAATGGGTTCCATGCTCCTGACTATCAGTAATTTCAAGTTTTATTCTCTGACTCAGTTCCTGACTCTGAACTTATATCTTTTTTAGAAACTTTCAAAACGTGACTTTAATTGCGATGAAAATGAATTCCCTTTTTTGTCTGAACTATGTAACTCCTTAGCTGTGTTGCTTTTTGAACAAGAGCCTCTTTGATTTTCATCCTTTGTCTCCACACTATCGCACTTACTCTGCTTTCTTTAGTTTTGGTAGTGGACTCTCTGATTGGAATTTGTTCTTCAATTGACTTTTCTTAATTGTTTCTGGTTGTTTTGAAACCGCTGTAGGAGTAACGTCCCTTATTTGACGTCTGAATAAAGGTGATGACGACGGCTCATTTTAGGACTATTAGCCGTGCAAAATGATAGTAATCCAAAGTGTGGTTCACCGTTACATTTGAATGTTTTCCGAAGAGTTCTTTTCACTGCCTGCATCATTCTCTCGATTAATCCTTTATTTTCAGGGTGGACTAGACATTACATGTTTTAAATCCAATGTGGTAGCAAATGTTCTGGTCTTCCATCGGAGTTCACTTGTTTAGGGGTCAGAAATTAAGAAATATTCTTTTACTGTGCAGTATTATAGTTGATGATAAAATATCGGGATTTGACTGAGATCAAAGAAGTTTGAGGTATAATCTACTACAGAGACATAATCTTTTGAATGGTGATGAAACAAATCTCTCCCATCTTTTTCTCAATGAATTTGAGGTAAATCATGATGAAGAATGGCTCTTGGCTTTGTTCTGATTGTTTCTCCTAGTTTACTTCACAACTAACCATCATTTCAGAAAGGTCATGTCCTATATTTGGCTAAAAAATAGATCTTGTCCTCGCCGTTTAGTTTTCTCTACTTCCAGACAACTAACGACCTACCTGCAATCTACTTTTCATTTCAGTACGCAGTGAACTAGATATTATATTACATTTACCTTTAAAAATCATTCCTTCTACTTCAATCAGTTCCTCACGAATATTTCAGTTTGAATGAGTCTCTAGTACAAAGTAAGTTCGTTGAGCAGGTTATCACCTCTTAAATATTTCAAAAGAAATTATGTTACCTTTGTCACCTAAACTTTCAGCTGGAATATTTTTATGCCCTTGGAGCTTAATGGTACATTTTTGAAGACATTGTAAAAAGGATACCCCAATTCTTTTCAATGAAATTTAGTATTGTTTGATTATAATGGAAAAAGGCTTAACGCATTAGAGGTGACTAATTCTTTCCCTGGGATAAGGTGCATTACAAAATCATATTTCTGTAAACGTAGTAGAAACCTTTTTATTTTGGGTGGTGCCTTACAAACTGGCTCTTTGAAGACTGACTTTCAAGGAAGGTGATAATTACAAATGTCAATATGCTTTCCACAAATGTGCTCATGAAGTTTAGAACTGGCAAATACAATTGACATCTCTCTCTCTCTCTCTCTCTCTCTCTCTCTCTCTCTCTCTCTCTCTCTCTCTCTCTGTTTTTTTTCTCTCCCTCTATCTATCTATCTATCTATCTATCCGTCTGTCTATCTATCCATCTCTCCACCTGACAAAAATTCTTTTCACTAGTCGTTAGCTCGTTAGACATGTACCGAAATATGCCATTGTGGTATGTATTGGTCTAGGACAGCCCCTAAGCCAGTGAATGAGGCATACTTTAGAAAAAAGGGGATAATAGAATTTCAGAACAGAGGTGTTGGTGATCAAATGTTTCAAATTCAAAAAGACTTCATGCTGAGCTTGTCCAATGACCAGATCACTTCTTTTTCAAAGAGCACTTTTGAAGATGCTGTAAGGTGAAAAATTGGGTATAAACTTGCCTAGGTACTTTGCCGTCCCTAATAATCCCCGAAGTTCTATAACATTTGTAGGTCTTGACACATCAACAACTGTACATCTTAGAATTTTATTTCTAAGAATGTCAGCAAGGTATTTCTGGTCTTTCAAATTGGCATTTTCTCAAGTTTAGCACTCCTTCACTTTTCTATTTTCTTAAAAGCAGTCAAGGTTTGCTTGATGCGTTCTTTCGTTCTTTGGTGTCTAGTTTTACCAGCAATAATTATACCATCCTGGCTATTGGTACTGCCTTCTGTATCCACTTTGATTTTGGAAATGATCGTTGACACAGCTCAGGTGCTGAATGTATACCATAGGACATTCTCAGAAATGAGAATCGGCTAAAGGGCAAGTTGAAAGCTAGGAGCTTTAAACTTCCTTCACAAACCGGTAATGGTTTGATTTATCCAGCTTTGTGAAAAATGTAGCACCGATGATGTGAGATAGGATGTCCTATGTTGTAGGTATAGTAAAATGATGTCGTTTAATAGCAGAATTGCGATCTTTTGGGACAAAACAGATTCGTAATAAGTCATTCAGTGTTTTTACTGTGAGTAGGAAACTAATTCAAACGGGAAGTTACTGACAGGGGCGATTAACCTGATAGAAGCCATTCAAAGGAGTCATTTTTCAAAATGTTCTCNAAAGGGCAAGTTGAAAGCTAGGAGCTTTAAACTTCCTTCACAAACCGGTAATGGTTTGATTTATCCAGCTTTGTGAAAAATGTAGCACCGATGATGTGAGATAGGATGTCCTATGTTGTAGGTATAGTAAAATGATGTCGTTTAATAGCAGAATTGCGATCTTTTGGGACAAAACAGATTCGTAATAAGTCATTCAGTGTTTTTACTGTGAGTAGGAAACTAATTCAAACGGGAAGTTACTGACAGGGGCGATTAACCTGATAGAAGCCATTCAAAGGAGTCATTTTTCAAAATGTTCTCAAAATAATATTGCCAATCTACTAGGGACTTGCACTACTGTTGATACTTCAGGTTTGAATTTGCTGTGGTGTATTTTTGGTAACTTGCTTACTTGACCGAAGCATTCATTAACCTTTTCAAGTAAAAAAATCAACAATGTCACTATTAGATTCGAACATTTTTTGAATCAAATTCAGACCAAAATTGGTCTTAGGCTCAACTTTTGGTGTAAATACTGTTAGTAAACATTAGAGATGATAATTTTGAGTTGTGTAACAATAATAAAATCCATAATTTTTTTTGACTGGTATGCTCGTGCCATTGTAAACAATCAACTCCGCATTTATTTTTTGTAGTCCAGGTTTGGTTGCAAATTGCACGTACTGATGAACAATATGCTAGTCTTAATACCACTATCAACTTTGTAATTATTGTTGAAATTTTTCGGGGATCAACATTAGTTGCTTTGTAGTAGAAGTATCAATATTGGGTTTAATCGATATCGCTGTCAGCAAGGACAATTGCAGACGTCAGTTTATGCACTGATGGGTGATGTAATTTGAGGCTGATTTTTTACATGTTGGTATCATCAGTATATTTTTTGCTAGATTTCCGCTGTTGCTGTAGTCCCACTGTTGCTGGATTTTCATTGTTGCTGATTTTTGGACTGCTACAATGGACTAGATTGGCATCAACTTGGAGAATTTAATACATACTTTACGAATAAAGAAGAATTTGTATGTGTCTATTGTCACATAGGTGATTTGACCAGTATGTAGTTTCTTACCTTCCACTGACCTTTCAGAAAAGCGTAGTATGACAGACCAAAAGTGTGGATTCCATGACTTTTTACTGCTTTCATCCACAAGCTTACCGGGTCAGGATCATCTTCTGTGAGGCCTACCCGAGTAATCGTGTTCACTCCGACAAAACAGTTCTGGGATCATATTAATTTTCGATATTTCTTTTGTTTAAATTACTGTAGTTGGTTTGAAGCATAGTGCCTTGTAAGAATCGTTTTGGGCTATTATTGCTACCTTAATAAAAAAGTTAAAGTTTCGACGATTTGACAATCTTTCAAGTCCTTATATATTTGATGGCCAAATAAAAGAATTTTCTCTTGGCCATTTCTAAACTGTGACTGAATAGAAAGAAGTCAGACGGCCTACCATAAACAAAATAGATGTCATCAAAAAGAACTCCTTTGTTGTTTGATGCAACTCTTTTTGTTTGTCTATCTTGCTTGTACGCCTTGCCAGTTTTCCGCACAACTTGCGAAAGTTCTTTCCATGTTCTGGCTTGTCACATTACATGCACGTGTCAATTTTACTGAGGTTCTCCTTGAGATGTTTGATCTTTTCTACCAAGATATTGAATTTTACGTTCGTAAAATTTTGATTCTCGCGTAGCTTATTAGTCAATCTTTATCAACTTTCTTGGCCTCAGTAAAATGATAAACCACTTCTATTGTCATAATCTGGTCTATGTCCTCCAGTAGTTCTAGCTGAATTTCTGATTCAGCAATTTCCTATACAGTAGGAGAATATCACGCAGAAAATCTTCGCTCCAATTAACACTTGGAGTACATAAAGGGCATGCCATACTGTAGTTCCAAGCTCCAGCTTTTCTTCAACTTTGAGCACCGTATATTCGGATTGTTTCTTTATGATCATGAGGTATCTCATATAAAGCTAGGCGAGCAATTATATGGTGTTTTCCTCACGAACGACAAGCTTATAAGTTGTTGCCTTGGCTTTTTGCTCAGATCTGTTCTCAAGTGAAATTTGTAAGAAATGTTTTGCAATTATTGTCCATAGAAGTCCAATAAGTGGACACCTTAGCTTTTGTCTGTAAGCATGGTGACATCTTTGAAGTCTTGCCGTCCGAAGAAAACGTCAGCCCATTCTTCATTTGATCCCGCACCTGTTATTTTAGGGTGCTTGACTTTTTCAAGTTTANCACTTCTATTGTCATAATCTGGTCTATGTCCTCCAGTAGTTCTAGCTGAATTTCTGATTCAGCAATTTCCTATACAGTAGGAGAATATCACGCAGAAAATCTTCGCTCCAATTAACACTTGGAGTACATAAAGGGCATGCCATACTGTAGTTCCAAGCTCCAGCTTTTCTTCAACTTTGAGCACCGTATATTCGGATTGTTTCTTTATGATCATGAGGTATCTCATATAAAGCTAGGCGAGCAATTATATGGTGTTTTCCTCACGAACGACAAGCTTATAAGTTGTTGCCTTGGCTTTTTGCTCAGATCTGTTCTCAAGTGAAATTTGTAAGAAATGTTTTGCAATTATTGTCCATAGAAGTCCAATAAGTGGACACCTTAGCTTTTGTCTGTAAGCATGGTGACATCTTTGAAGTCTTGCCGTCCGAAGAAAACGTCAGCCCATTCTTCATTTGATCCCGCACCTGTTATTTTAGGGTGCTTGACTTTTTCAAGTTTAACAATTTTTACTAAGGAAAGGGAATTACATGGCACTTATACAAAGATGCTGCAAAAGGTAAAAGCATCAATGTGCAATAATGAGTAAAAATAATCCGCTTTATGGTAAGCGTATTGATATTTTCCAGTAATCAAGCACAGAAGGTTAAAACTGGCTTGAAACACGTACGCTACATTTCAATACCATCGAGTTTGCTAGTTACATGTGAAATTGCGCGTGGATCACCAAGTAGTTACGGATCACCTAAGCCCTCCCAGAGAAAGACCAGGCCCTGGAATTATTACAAAATGCGGGTTTCTTGCTTTACATGGGACTAAAAGCACACAATTGGAAAAATTGCATGAACCGCAAAAGATAGAAACTCCAAAAGATTTTGTCAGATTTTGTGTCTATTGTGCGGGGTAGTGCCTATCCCGATCAATAGGCCGATCTTTTGATAGGCCTTCTTTCACTTTTTCCCTGTAATTTAGGTTCCACTACCTTGGAAATCTTTGTGGTTTGAAACATATTCTCGTTCCTGCTTAAAACATTATTAAAAGAGCTTTTTTTGTTTAGCTTCTAAACCCAGAAAAAGTTGTTCCTATTCTAAAGTTTTTTCCAAGGGATGTTTTTTTTGTCCCTCGTTAAAGCTGATGGTCATCGACGCGACAATATCAAATTAGAAACTGAACTGAAAGCTGTTTAGAACTCAGAAGAATTTTTCAACCTTTACAAAACGAGGTTATGCAAATGTTACTACTACAAAACTCTTCAAAACAACATCACAAAAAGGTAATCTTTATGAATTTTTATTGAACGTCCCAGCAACCATACCCTCAACCCAACGCTTCTTTTGGGCAGTAAAGAAAATAATATGTGCGTTTCACAGCACTATAAGGTCTCTTATCGTCCTTGTCGTTAGTGGCGATTGAAAAAGCCTTCTGTCAAGTCTATATGCTAACAGATATTTTGGTTAACAGTTCATTGATTTGTTTGCAGCTTTCAAAGATCGCAAAATAGATTTCTTTTTCAAACAGAATGGCAATTTCGAAAAGCGCTTAGTTAATTTACCAGATTTAAAATCAAACAATATTTTTAAGTATATGGTGATATTCTCATTAAAACAGTGTTTCATTTTTGCTTGACTGATTTTTCATTGTTTTTCCTTACTTTCATTAATGTTTAGTGGTTTTTTCTGTTATTTCTGAGTTAAAATTTGAAACAAATAAAAACAAAAAGAAGAAGAATTTACATAACACCAATTTCACCCTCTGTAAATTGGTTCGTGTTAGAAATAACTTCACCCTGCGTCACTGTTTCTGATTTTCCCACAGGAAGGCGATATTTCAAAATTCAACAAAGAGATACCCAGCTGACAGGTGATTGTTTTGAGTCATGTTACTTAGCAGGTTATGAACCTGCTATCGTTTTGTGTCAACAGTTTCATGATAAATTGATCTGGGAAAAAGTACAGGAAACGTCATCTCATTTCTTGAAAAGGGGGATAGAGTTTAGAGTGATTGTATTCCAATTTTTGAAGATAAGAGACAGGTTGTTATGTAAAACGAAGAATCACAAGATATATTTTTAAGATTTTCAAATTTTGGTTATTATAGAAGTGATTAAAGTGAACATTACAACACTGTTTTACTGCTCTTTTTCTTTGTTCAACATAATTAAACAATAAGGGAAGCATGACACTATAAACCACATTGTCTAGAAGTGCGAAAAAAGGGTATAAAACGAACATAAGGAACAGGGTCATGACCGAATTGCTGCCCTACTCCACTGGGATCTTTACATTAATTTTGAATTTCCTTACAGTTCAAAAAACTACAAGTATTTTGTAGATGGCGCAATTGTTGTAAAATTTGTGAATTGATGAGTAGACATTATCCTATTTTGGTCATCACAGCTTAAAGATGTACATGCGAGGGAAGATAAAAAAAATTGGAAATGAAATTCTGAGTCCTGGCATCTGATTATGGGGAAGTATTTACAAAGTGACTTGGGTGCTTCGAATTACAATCAACATATCATAACACATTTTTTTAGTTTGACCAAGCTCGTACGAAAAATTACGAGAAAGAGAAGGAAAGAAAGAAGGAAAGAAAGAAGGAATGAAAGAAAGAGAGGAGGGTTACTGTTTACAAGAACTTTGCACAGAAATCGCATAAAAAATTTCCCACTTAAAAAAATGTATAGCTTTTATCTTAACGGTAACAAAAACTGAGAAAAAAAAATCACTTTTATAATATTTAAGGTAGTGCTGGAAAATTTCAGGGACACAAAAATTATGTATAAGCGACAAAGACGAATTATTGATCAAGAAACCAGCAATCAGTCCATTTCAGAAGGGTGCTTCAGTAGCAAGCATTATTTGTTACTCACGTAGACGAAAAGGAGACAATGGTAATAAATAAAATCTTGAAATTTGAAGCTAAAAATTGTGCATCAGAAACCTCATCTTGGCTTAAGCATTGTGGGTTTTTTTTTCTCTTTAGAATATTTCAGATTAAACTTCACTCCTCTTGTTGGTTCTCGCTATAGTGTGCAGCTGCAATTGTTCATTGCAAAAACCATTTGCACCTCAAAAGGTGAGATCTTTCTGGTAAAAACAGGTAACCCTCCACAACTTCCCAAAATCAATGCAAGCAGACTATTGAATGTATTAAGGAACACTCTTTAAAAAGGACTAGTAACTTTGTGATGACTCAGAAGATTTGTTCTCTAGATTTAAAAAGGCTTTTTATTTAAAAGATCCAATCTTCTATCTATCTACTCATTACTGAACCTGAAGTCCATACATCTTCTAAATATAAAACCTAATTCTTTGCACAGCTTTTTGCAGCTACTATACTCTCAATGATAGTGATCATAACTTACCTGCCTTTCTGTTACGTACTCATTCATACCTTCAAGGAAATTCAAATCATTCCCACTTTTGTGGCATCTATCCTCATCTGCCTCGACAAACCAAGAGACACTGTTTCTGATTGCATTTTATTTATTGAATTGTATAGGGAAACCTGAATCAACTAGAATCAACTACTGAAAAAATTTGATAGGTTAGAAATTATCAACTGGTTAAATATTGTAAAAATAAAGTCGAGGACATAATATCTCATAACGACAGAGTTGTTCGTGAATAGAATTCCAAGGCTAAGAATTAAACTCCAAGAAAAGGACCTAAATTGGGCAAAAGAGTAATTTTCTCAGGGAAGTATTCTATATCTTTATAATCTTCAATTCGATCATGTATGGAATATTTTTGCCTGGTCAGATCCTTCTACTTCATATCAGAATTGTCTGGACCAAATCCAAATTTAAGTCTTCAACCTAATTGATTTCAGGAGCCCTCATGACCGTTTTTTACCGTCAAACTGTTTCTCCTATAAGTATTCCATGCTCGATGCAGCTAAGAGCTTTCTTCTTTTGCGCAATCTTTAAGAACTGTCCATGACATTACCTATTCTTTAATAAAGCTTTATCGGTTCTCTGTCAACCTTTTTAAGTGACGATTCCATTTACGCCATGAATTTCTTTCCTACTACTGCTACACTCGGAAATTCTCTTTCGTCTTGTTTTCCCGGAGACAATAATCTTAATCAGATCCAGGTTCTTAGTAACAAGTATCTCGCAATAATATCTTCAATTTAACCTGCTTACTTTATCTATTCTCTCCTTTCCTGTGGCTTGTAACTCTTTGGTGGTACTAGAGCCTTGTTATGAGCGGTTTAATTAGGGAAAAATCCAGGTTGTGGTGGAGCAGTTTTAAGGGAGCAATAGGTGGTTACGAGGCTTGTGAACAAAAACAAATAAGGGGTCTATTTGTGAATAACGAAGGGGAAAAGTCCTATGCAAACAAAATGTCAATATTTCTGATTTCTGTCAATTCTTGTAAGGACTGTAAGTGAGACAAGCTAAAAAACGTTAGAGACATCATGGTTTGGGTTGTGATAAAACAAAGTTTAACCTACCTCTTTTATTACTGAAACAAAAAATTACATAAGAAAATGCCAATGTCAACGTTACAGATTAAAATTAGAATATAACTTTGCAAGACGTTGAGAAAGAGGAGGGTATTTTCATTTATAGAAAATCAATCCATTTGACCACCAACACAAGAGATTTTACCCTGAATCACTCTGACGAGCAGAGAAGTTATTCAACCACATCAGACGAGAGATCAGTGAATACCAATAATCAATTAAAGAACTTAAACTTTCAAAAGACCTTGATGAATGTATTCTGAAAAGTAAAAATATCGCCATTTCGAATGTTTACTAGTTTCTTGTTGTCAACATTTATTTCCTGTAATATTCAATAGAAGGTAGGATAAGGGTATATTACCCAAAGTGTGACAATAACAATAAATGTCACACAATTTCAGTAAATTTCATGAAAAGTCTATGGGTACATTAAGTTATTTTAAAGAGTTGCATCTTTCCTTAAAGCGCTAGCGAACAAAATGAGTTCAACAAGAAAATTAAGAAGAATACGGAGTGGTTGTATTGAAGGAAAAGTGACGTTATTCCAGAAAGTGTTTTCTAGTAACAACTAGTAAAATGCAGTTTTTAACATTTCTTATAACATTTAAGATTTAGGTAAACCGAAACCATCTCCTATATTTTTATTAATTATGCAAGTTATTTTTTTCGCATAGTTGTGCAGTAATTTTTTTGTAAAAAAGTAATTTATTTTTTGGAATTGTACATCCACATTTAAGGAACGTTTTTGTTGTTACGTATAAATAAAGATTAAGCATTAACAATATCTTTAACTCCTAATTGAAACAAAAGTAGTATTGGAAATTTAAATGTATTTTCCTTTTTTTCAGAAATGAAGACGTTAACAGTATTACTACTTTAAGCTTGCATCGCAGCTGCAAATGGGTATAACAAGGGAAAGTTGATATACAACCAAACTGAGGTGAATCTAGACCAGTATTTCAAATTTCCTAACGAGCACCAAAAACAACGGGCTAAAAGTTGCAACAACTTTGTTATGCTTTCGCCTATTTTTTTGTAAAAAAGTAATTTATTTTTTGGAATTGTACATCCGCATTTAAGGTATGTTTTTGTTGTTACGTATAAATAAAGATTAAACATTAACAATATCTTTAACTCCTAATTGAAACAAAAGTAGTATTGGAAATTTAAATGTATTTTCCTTTTTTTCAGAAATGAAGACGTTAACAGTATTACTACTTTGGGCTTGCATCACAGCTGCAAATGGGTATAACAAGGGAAAGTTGATATACAACCAAACTGAGGTGAATCTAGACCAGTATTTCAAATTTCCTAACGAGCACCAAAAACAACGGGCTAAAAGTTGCAACAACTTTGTTATGCTTTCGCCTATACAGAACATTTATCTCACCCTTCCCCCATATACCCAGCCTCTCTTATACTTCAGAAATCGGAAAAGCAAATAAATTGACTAAAACCTTCATTATAAGAGATTCTATTTTTCTGGATGTCCATGTCATAGGACGTGACAAGGTCAAGGTTCGTATATATATACTATATATACGAACTATTTCAATGACAAGTAAATAAATATTCCCATTTATTTCTTTGTTGTTTCCCTTATTATATACACTTAACAGTCAAGCTATAACTTCTACCTGTAAATAATCTGCACATTCTTTCATCTTTCTGTCTATTGTAATCTAATAAGGCGTAGGTAGCATCACAATTACATCAGCATTACATAATTGTATTTCCCTTTAGTCATATATTCTCAACGTCTAGCACTCAGATCGAAAAGTGACTTTTACAAAAGCAAAGGATTTGCATAAATATGCATGCATTAACTGCAATGGTTTGATTATCCTAAACTGACGATGTTAAAGATAGCATAAAAATATCAAAACAATGTTGTTACCATTGTACACACATTTAATTTTAGGTCCATACTTTCTTTTATTCGCTTGCATTAATGGAAAGCACCCAGGCCTATAGGAGCTGGACAATGGCCAAGTACATGGTTATTTTGTAAATCGAGTATTTTAAGTCAAAGTAATGCTACTGAGAATAGATTTATGAGAAAAACCGAGGTTAAATTAAAAGAGTTCCCGTACGAGTTCTATTTACCTCATGCTCTTAAACCTCTCCAATCAAGCTATTGGAGAAATAGATTATGTCAACCATTGCAAAGATCAAAAATTACAATTGACGTTTAAACTCATAATTTTTATCCCTGTTTTTTTATCCATGTTTTTTGTTAATACTCACCATCTACTTTTAATTTAGATACATCATTTTAGCTGACGAGGAAGTAGCAAATATAATTGAAGGTAAAATCATCTGTATTCCTTTCAAGCTACTGACTGTTTTTATGACTTGTGCAGACCAGAAACCAAAGAGTGAGTTGAGTTGGGCGTTGTTTGGATGACCGACAACTTCTGGTCTTTTTCATCTGCTATTAAAGGGGCCGGTGCTTCCCCTAAATTTCTTAACATCCTCATTGCCATCAAATATTCAACCCTCGTTCCTCCTTCCACTAAATACTTGGTGGCAGGATGAAATTGCGACAGGACAGGCATTTATCTACAGTGGAGATTAGGAACTGCACGAGGATGGTGTTGTCATCACGGTTGGTCAAGAAGTAAGGAAATCACCCATTGCGTGGACTCCCATTAACAAGAAAAACATAACAGCTAGATTCTACTCAAGATACAGGAGAGTGACCATCATTCAAATATATACCTCACACAATGAGAAGGAAGACAATAAGAAGGAGCGGTTCTATCAGTAACTAAAATAAACAGTGGTCAGATGTAACAAGACTGATATCATCATCGCCATAGGGAACCTTAATGACAAGATTGTAAGTGATAACAGCGGCTACGAGAGACCAATGAGTGTACATGGTCTAGTACACAAAATGTTAATAGAGAGAGGGTGTGCCGTCTCTGTCAATTGAACGGGATCGCAATAAGAGTAGCATTATTTCCAAATAAAGATACCCATAAGGCTACATGGATTTTAGCAGATGATAGAATGAAGAATCAAATAGACTCTCTTCTGATCAGCGAACAGAGGAGGTCAATTGTACTTGATTTATGGGTACAGAGAGGAGCAGATGGAGAAAGCGACCATTACCTGGAGAGGAAAAATTTCAACCTTCGTCTTAAGTCACACAGGAACAAAAACAAAGTCAAGTCAAAATTTAATGTAAATCGACTTAAGGTGAAGCTATTGAAGAGGTGTGAGGAGAGCTGAAAAGCGCATGCTTCAAGCGGCAGAGGAAGGTTTTGAATTCAGGGTAGAGAAAAGTAGGGCATAAGATAAAAAATCGACAGCAACCATTCAGAAAGGATTTAAAACAAGATGAAGGCAGAATATAAGAAGAAGGACAAGGGGATGAACAGGAGCGGGAGGGAAGACAAGAGGAATTGGATAGTCGAAAAAGCACAGAGAGCACAGAATGCGCCAGAGAAAGGAAATCAGAAAGAACTATACAATATAGTGAAACAGTTGACAAAACAAAGTAGAAGACAAGAAGCAGTAGAGAAGAACGAGAACGTAGAGCTGCTGAGGAATAAACAGGCAAGGCTGAAAAAATGGGAAAATCACTTTCATGAAGTACTTAACTGAGATACAACTGAAGAACCATCACAAGAAAAAGTAGAGGAGAGAGAAGAGCTTGACGTTCTAACGGAGGCACCAAATTATCAAGAGATAAGAAATGAACTGCTGAAGACCATCAATAATGGAAGAGCCCCTATAGCAGACTGAATTACTTCAGATGCTCAAAGCAGATCTAGACCAAGCAAACATAGAAGTGCAATGAAAGACAAGCTTCAAGAATGTGGAAACTGGAAGAGAGTTGCATTGTTGTTACTAGCCAACAAAGTGGTCAGCAAGGTTCTGATCAATAGGATACAGTCAGGAGTGTCCAAGAAGAAATAACTCTGCTTATGCATTGGCAGAGGAACTATTGATTAGATATTCTTACTAGGCAGTACTTTCGAACAAGTCAAAGAATGGAATGCTACCCTGCACATACATTTTGTTGATTTTGAAAGGGCTTTCGACTTCATTCACAGAGACAACCTTTGGATTATCTTAGTGTAGAATTCCCTTGAAACTGACCCAGATGGTCAAGAACCTTTATCACGATTTTCAATGCTCATGTATTGACAAAAGTGAGACAACAGACTGGTTCCCAGTGACGACCAGAGTAAAACAGGGCTAGTGCATGTCAGGATTTCTCTTCCTGGTAGTGATCGACTGGACCATGCGGAAAACAACGGAAGGTGAATAATCAGGGATAAAGCAGGGGTTCACAACCATGCTGGAGGACCTCGATTTCGCCGATGATCTCTCACTTTTATTATCCACCATGAACCATCTACAGCAGAAAACATCGAGACTTAAAGAGAATGGTGCTAAAGTTGGAGTGAAATTTAATAGCAATAAGTGCAAAATGGTGAAAACTAACAGCAGGAGCCAAGGAAAGCTGAAGGTTAGAGAGAACGACGAAGAAGAGGTGGAAAACTTCACACATCTGGGAGTCAATGTGTCAAAGGACGGTGGAGGCACAGCAGAGGTTAGAAAGAGAATAGCCTTGGAAAGTGCACGATACAAGCGGCAGTCAAACATCTCGGAAGCTTGCGACATTAGAAGAAAGACTAGTCTCCCTTTTTAAGAGTCTTTTATTGTCATTACTGCTATATGCGAGACTGGGAAACTGATAAAGGGAGAGGAAGAAAAACTAGATGTCTTCCAGACCAAGTGTCTAAGGAGGATTCTTTAGATCTGATGACAGGAGCACATCTCAAATAAGACAGTTCTAGAAACGGCAGGGTAAAAGAGGATCAGCGAAGAAATGAGAAGACAGAAATTGAATTGGATTAATCATGTATTGAGAAGGACTCGCGGAATGACAGTGCTTTGGCTCGTGGGTTCACAACCGAAGGACGAAGGAAGACAGGCCGAGCCAAAAAAAACCTGGTGAAGAATTGTGGAGGTGGAGCGGAACGGTGCTGGCTATAGGACATGGAATTGGGCACATCATGGACCTCCAGACTGACTACAGTAGATGAATGATATCCAAGCCTTGTGTGCTTCCTGGAACAGAGAAACTTTAGCTGAAGCCATGCACCATAATATTCTTTATTTTCTTCTGAATGTAAAGAATATATTTTCTTGAATACTTAGCAACAATTTTTTTGAGAGAAGTAGTTGAAACTAGATTCAAAAACACACCTACACAAATTTTTTGCCAAAAATTTTCAGAATTAATTTCAGTTTTGGTATTCTATGGTATGAGAAAAACACAAACGAGGAATACGAAGAGTGACGGTACTACTGTAATCCTTCTTTGAAGCACTGAATTTTAATAATCTTACTTCAAATTGTTTTCTTGCCAATCTCGCTATTAGGTAACCATTTATTACTGCTTTTACAATTACAGAAAGACACCTTAATAGTGTTTTAAATGCAAAGGTATGGATGGATATAGGAAAAGATTTTCCTGACCAAGTGATCAGACCAGTTTAAAAAAGGGCTTCTGACTACTTGTCGAAATCTACTTAAATAAAACCTGCATAAATATTATGATGGTTTGATTCGTCTTAAACACTACAGTTGGGCTGGCAACCCAAGCCGATACCTCTGGTGACCTAAATATTGACCAGTTGCCTATGGATCAAAGAAAACACCAAAAATCACCTGCATTGTTATGTTGTGGGTATCGTTTACAACCTTAAATGAAGACTTTTAAAAAAATTTCTCCCTGTCCAGCTCATGATTGGGAACTAAGAGATATATACTAGAATGGTGTTAATAATAAGTCAACGATACTTTGGAGTACTTAACTAAACGTGATGGTCAAATGTGGTTGCATTAAAATAATTAGCTTAGGATTTAACATAAGCTCTACACAGTCAAATTTTCAAAAAGCTTCCAGTGTCAAAAAATGGTGTAATTCAACAAGGGCTCTCACAAAGAAAGAACTTAAACATGGTGTCACTCCTGGAGAATAGCAGAACAATGCTGAAATAACAGGTGTGACACAACCCGTGATATGTCAGAAATGATGTTGACAAAATATTTCAAAAATTGGCAATTTATCTTTATGTACATGCGTTACGAGTAAAGTAATGCTAAATAGTTTAGCGATCTTTCCTGGTCTTTACTGCATAATTTGATTGCGATTGTCATTGATAAAACCTGACATTTCTTTTGTAGTAATTTGCTAGATTTTCACACAACATAATTTTCCAAATGTTAATAGAAGTAACGAGAGAATGTTGTAATCAGATCGTTTGAGACGTCCATGAGAACGAATTAAATTATATTTCTTTAGAGGTAAGGTTAAGGGTTTAGTGGAACTATGTATATATTTTTATTAATAAATTCTGCAAGAAAAGAGCCCAGAGGTAGAAAAGTTGAAGCTGTATAACTTTGAGTGTTTTATTTCTTAACTATGAGAGTAAACAGTAAGGATGTAAGATGGTAAAAGTTGTTCTTTTTAAGTCAAACACAGATGAAAGCCAAGTTTTTAGTAATAGGAGACAAAATCTTTTGAACGGGAATCCACTATCATCTTAGAGATCAAAGTAAACGGTGAGAAGATTTTCTTCAACATAGGCAACAATTCTTTTGTATAGATAGAAGTAGATAGACACATCTATGGCTTCCTCTGAGTCCATAAAGTTCAGAATTTTCAAAATTCTTTTGTATAGTTTCTAATACAGTTCTCCCTTTGGGTGTATAAAAGAAGGGAAGGTGGAAGAGAGAATATTGACTTTGTGCTATACATTTTCTGATCATTTACCCTACCCAGGATGGCCTGATGCTGCGTTTGGTGATAAAGTATCGCAAAAGAGGAGACAAAATTGAGCATCAAGTCTTTAGCACTATTTTCCTGTAGATATTTTTCTGTCTGGGGCAGAACAGTTATCACGGTGGACAAAAGCGATGTTGAGAAATACCGTTTCTCCCATTCAGAGAAACGGACTCAAGTTAGAATAGTATTCTCTCATATTTTCTCGAGAAGCTATTGTTCAACTGATAAAAAATTAGCGTCCATGATTCAAGAAGAGTATTGTTATTGATAGCTGGCATTCCTGTTATATGACAAGAGTTATGTGTTCAGCTAAAAGTAAACCTAAGGAATCTTTAATAAAAATCAAGTTCAAAGTCATCTCTTATTACGACTAAAGAAAATTAAGAGTAGGCATAAACAAGGAGTAGACCTGGACTATAAAAAAACAATAAAAATTGTCTGAGATATACAAATGCTGAGAAATGGCACTGAAAGTATTTAAAAATGAAAAGACTTAGCAGAATTTGGCTAATTGAAATAGTGCTTCCATTCTTTACAAGTAGTTGTTGGTGTATGATGAAAAAGACGAAAAAGGAACAAGATGAAATTTAGAAAAGACTTAGGAAGAAAAGGAATATCTAATAATCACGAGAGAGAAGAGGTAATCCTTGAGGTAGCAAATAGTGATCGAAACCACTAGGAATCAAACCTAATCTTCTTAACAAAAAGCAGGAGGAGTTGGTTAAAGCTCAAATATCTTTTTTATTCGTCTTTTTAAATGTTTATGATTCACATCCATAAGTTGAAATGGGAATACATATGATCTTGTTAAATAAAAATTGATCTTTTATGCTCAGCGACCCATGTCGTTTCATTTTTTCAGTACATCTGGCACAATCCTCAATCTTCTCCAAATCTCTTTTGAGCAAACACCATCACTTATGACCACTGAGCTAAAGTATTCGGATCAATCTAAGACTCCTTGCATCTGTCTGCTAGTCTCAATTTTGATGCATTGTATTTCCATAAATTCCCAAGTTTAGTTTTTAAGGCATTAATTCTCACTCCATAATCTTTGCATCAGTAATTCACCTCTTATATGAACTTGTTCAATACAGTATTTGTTGTTGACAGGAGATTTTTATCATTGGCATTTTGGAAACCAGAGATGGGCCTACTTCCAACTTTAATAATCTCATAATATATTATTGGTGTTTTCCTCAACTTCTCCTCCTCTCGAATGATCTCTGGAGCTACGTTATTACTCCTCACATATTTTATTTTTTGTCAGGCTTCAAGATGTTTAGTACTTCTGATCCTAGCAGAGGTAGATCTTAACCTTCATGAATATTGCTAGCCTTTGTGCTATTACCACGTATCAGAATCTGTATTCAATCCGCAATGATACTTTTCCCATCTGTTCAAGATGTCTTGAGTTTAAGTTAGAACTATGCCTACTTTGTCTTTCACAGTGTTCATGCTTTGAGAAAAGTTTTGGTCATGACGTCTGAATAATTATACATCTTCGAGTTCATGATTTCCATAACAAGCCTAAAATTTTCCACATTGCACTTCAAGGTATTCGCAATTGCCATTTTCAAAAGATTTGTAAATATCGACAGTCTGAGATTCATAATAGTTATGGGTTAATTTGACTTCTCTTACTTTCACTTGTCTCCGATTCTCAATCAAATTCAGACTGGCATCATATAATAAAGGTTTGCGTATTTTTTTCTTTTTCATTTTCATTTCATTTCTGCCCTGCAACAGTGGTTACTTCTCCATTCTTTTTGCAGAGTTTATTTGGATTCATTTTACCAGCAAGAGTCATCAGGTCTGCTAATGGATAGCGTAGTTAGACATAAAATTCATCAGGAATGTTGTCAAGATCATAGCAAACTGGCAGGGCTCTCTCTTTTTCTTCTTTGCTTTAAGACGTATGTCCATATATATCAATTAATAGTCCGATCCATAGTCTGCACCAGGAAATGTCCTTACATTTATCATAGCTTATTGTCATTTTCTCTTCGCAAGACAATTATCCATTTGACTTCTTGTCCTTCCGCCTGGAACCACCCAGATGAATAGCATGTTTTTGATGCTTGAAGGAAGTATTTATTACTATCAAATTGTTTTTTTATGGGAAAACCTAGAAGACCTCTTCCCACATCGTTCTGCTCACTAATTATAGTTCACGACCGTTTTAGTCCATGAGCACTTTTTTCATCAGCCCTAGCATTAAAATCTCCCATCATGACAACAATATCATTAGTGGATACATTTCCAGAGCATTTTGCAACGAGTCATAGAAATACGTAATTTTTTCTTTATCTGCTAGGCCTGTGGGTGCATACACCTGAGTAATTGAGATACTTGTGGGATTTTCTTGGGTACTTCCAGAGACTACATAATCACTCACAAGATTGTATCCTAACGGGGCATTTTCACATTCCTAGAGAAATGAAGGGCGACACCATCTTGACCTGAGTTCTTTGCCCGAGTATTTAAATGTTCCTTCCGCTATTGAAATGAAATGACCTTTTCTTAACCACCTATGCTTTGCTACTTCAGGAATACCGAGATTTTATCTTTCTGGTTCAAAGATGACTGAACCACGGTTGCCACTGCACCTCTGACATTACAATTTACAATGTGTAAGCTACTTTTGTAGCTGTATTCCAGATAATTCTCCCGTCACAATCTTAAGATATTTACTCTCATTTGGGTTAAGTGTATATCTGTCATTCTTTCCATTGATACTTATCCCGGAATCTAGCTCCTTTCAATCTAGCTCGTTTCCAGTAAAATTTTGAAAGAAATTGGGCCTTGAGCTTTTACTCTTCATTCCTTTATCTGTTTTTGCATTTCGTATTTCCCTCAAATATTTAGGCAAGAGGTAATTAGAGTAGTGCCACTGGTTTCTTTCTCTTTTCCACTGTAAAGGATATTTTACCCCTGCCGTTCCCTCCGATGTGCTGAAGATCTGCAAGGCGTCCAGTCGATCCTGTCAAAATGGAATAGTCATCTGTCGTTCAGACAATTGCTGCCAAAACTATACCGCTTTCAAAAGTGACAGATACTGGACCCATATCTGAGACACTAATAGGTGCTTCTGTGCCGAATTAGGATGGACCTGTAAGCAATGAAGAATAAATAGTAGCTTTATGTTTTCCAAAGCACTTGCTGTGCTCAGCTGAAGCAGGATGCAGTTTTACCCCACGACCACAGGTGTGAACAGCCCACTATTTGCTAAGAAAGTTGAACCGTTTCTACATGTCACAGCTGATATCGATAAGCTATATTATTCTATTTAGCAACAGATCCAACGACCCAACAAAAGAAGCTTTTGGACATCGGGTTGGAGGCTGTTCAAATGGCAAGGTTGAAGTTTTATAGAAGGAATGCTTTCAAGCTCACCTGCTCACTGCTTTCAATCATGAGGACATTGCTATCGGTAATCCTGAAAAGAACCTCGATGAAAAGGAACTGCGTGAGAATGTTATAAGTAAAAATAGTTAGATCTAGTATTCCAAAGAAGAAAAAAAGAAAAACACAAAGCTCTAACTAGATGACAACTGAAAATATTAAAGTGGAAGGTGAAAAAAATGAGACGTACTTTTCAAGATGAACGACATCAATTACCTCTCAAACATTATTATATCTCCAATTTACAATGAAGTTTACAACTTAGAGAGAATCGAAAAGCACTTTCACTACTATCAATTCCTGGCAAGATCATTTTGACACTATTAATGGATGAAAGAAAGGACTACAAATAAGCTCCGAGAAAGTCAATAGAGATTTTTCTCTGGTCGAGGCACAATGGACAAAATTTTTATTGCTTGACCAATTATCACTGGTCTGCGACAGTTTGCCGGATGACATTATTTATGTACGTCTTATATAACTTTGATACGCTGATCACGAATATGCAGTCAGATTTTTCCAATCACGTCTCTTTTTTTTACAGCAAAATTTGTTTTTTCAAGTTTTCGCAAATATTGCGGGAATGAGACACCTACTCTTACCAGTAAAAAAATTATTGACAGCACTAAATCTGTTCCTGTTCAATTACGTGCTGTGTAAATTATCAAAACGTTTACTGCAATGGACAATAGAGGTCACTGCCGTGCAGACACAACTATCAAAGCTGTATGTAATGTATTCCGTCATTCGTGAGGCATCTGATTCTGTAACTCGATCCGACGTCGGCCGATATCATCGAATTGTACACTGGGCTATTTGTGGGTTCTTATGTCGATTAGTGTGTGGTAATACGAACCCAACTTGTACTTTGTAATCCAACAGCCCCTGAGTTCAAATTTATTGAACATATCACGCAGGCCAATAGTTCTCAATGCTGGCTCCGAGAATTTCAGTAGAACTGACGCTCTGCTATCAACAACCATGAACAGAAAATGCAAAAATAATCCTGATAGATTTTGCTACATTTGTGGTCAAGTTATGTTCAGTAGACAAGCCTGCACAATTTCAACCTTTGTAAAGAAAAGCTACCATGCATATTTCGGGATCAAACTTGGAGACCAAGACAAAGATTTTGCCCCTCGCCTTGCCTGCAAAACGTGCGTGGAAGCTCCGAGGCATTGGACTAATAGAAAACAAAGCAGTCTTCTATTTGGAATACTGATGATCTGGAGGGAAGGTATAGATCACGTCACTGACTGCTACTTCTGCATGACCAACATCACCGGTGAGTCAATCTCAATGTTCGGTTTCTCGTTTCGTATGCACCAAGGACACTGTTTTTATGCTAGTAGCTACTAGCATAATTATGCTAGTAAAATATGGAATTATGCTAGTAACAGCAAATTATGCTAGTAAATCCTTGTTGTATATGCATGTGAAAATAAAGTCAAAATGACAAAGAGTCAATTTTACGCAGTGATTCTTCACGAAACTACAAAGTGGAAGTAAAACGGGTATGAAAATACTGCATAAATGAAACCTGCATATTGATTGCTGCAGAAGTTCCAAAAATCACCAACTATAAGCATAAATTTAATGCTGGTGGACAAAAATTATGCTGTTTTATGCTAATAGCACAAAATTATGCCTTTTTATGCTCTTATGCTAGTAGGGTAAAATTATGCCTTTTTATGCTTTTTATGCTAGTAGCATAAAAGCAGTGTCCTTGGTATGCACACAAGTGTGCGAGGAACTTCACAGCAATGCTCTGTCTCTCTGAGGTCTCGAAGGCTTTTTCACCTTCCAATGAGGCAATAGTTAAGTGTAGCCTCAAGTGTAACAATAAACCTATTTAAACACTTGTGGAGATATTTACAAATTCTATTTAATCACTTTCAGGCTTCACTAAGAAGACCAAAGGTCGTATAATATACCCCGACATCCGATCCGCCGTGAAACCTGAACCTCGCGACACCAATACTCTACCCCTCCGATGTGGAGGAGTGGTCGCCAGAGGAAGAGAAATCCAGTGAATGCACTAGTGAGAGTTACCAAGAGTCATACGAGCCCCACCTTGATGCATCACATCCCAGACCACTAACACAAGAAGAGCTCAATGATCTAGTGAGGGACTTGGCTCTCTCCAAAGAATCCTCTCAGCTTCTTGGATCGCGATTACGGGAAAACAATCTCCTTCACCCCGATACCACTTGCTTCTGGTATCGAGATCGCGACAACACTTTTCGGGCCTTCTTTACTAACGACCTGGATAGCCGTTTGGTCTATTGCAACAATATTCCGGAACTAGTTTCAGCATTAGGGCTGGAATATGATGCCAGTGACTGGAGATTATTCATCGATTCCTCAAGCAAAAGTTTCAAGGCTGTGTTACTTCACAATGGAAACATAGTGGCGTCCGTCCCCGTAGCACACTCCGTGCACTTGTCGGAAAGCTACAAGACCATGCAGACCTTTCTTTCCGCAATCAAATACGATCTACATAGCTGGAAAATCTGCGGAGACCTCAAGGTGAGAGTAATCGGAACACGTCTGTCAGTGATTTGCAAACAAATCTTTGTTAATTGATGACTGCCGTTTTATTTGTCCATTGCAACCTGTGTGCTTATTATATTTTTTATCATTTCAGGTACTCTCGATCCTTTTAGGACAACAAGGCGGATACACCAAATATCCATGCTTTATTTGTCTCTGGGACAGTCGGGCTGATAGCTGGCACTACGCTAGGCGAGTGGCCACAGAGAGGAGCGCTGGAACCGGGTTCAAGAAACATCGTCGAGAAAGCTCTTGTCAACCCCAAAAGTGTATTGCTTCCATTGCTTCACATAAAACTAGGCCTCATGAAAAACGTCGTAAAAGCTCTTCCGAAAGACGGCAAGGCAATCGCTTTCTTCAAGGAGAAATTTCCTCGCCTCAGTACAGCGAAAATCGAAGCTGGTGTGTTTGATGGCCCACAGATAAGAGAACTCATCAAGGACGAAGACTTTGACAAGAGTTAATGCAGAGATCAGTTGAACGCTTGGCTAGCCTTTAAGTCCATTATCGGGAATCACAGAAGCACACAATATGTCTCTGTAGTCGAAGATCTTCTCTCCAGCTACCAGGCTATTGGAGCTCGCATGTCCATCAAAATGCACTTTTTAAGCTCGCATCTGGACTACTTCCCAAGCAACTGTGGCGAATACAGCGAGGGACAAGGCGAGCGCTTCCATCAAGACATTTGGGTGATGGAGGAGCGATACCAAGGACGCTGGGACGTTTCTATGCTCGCTGATTACTGTTGGTGTCTCAAGAGGGATATTCCTCAAGCCCGGCACTCCAGAAAATCCCGGAAGAGGCCATTCTTGCCTGCCTGATTAACTTGATCATTCATTGGACCTCTATTTTGTTGACGTCGTGTGTTTTGTAATTTCCCAGATCTTTAAAAATACTACATCGTCACATAAATATATAATTCACAAAATGCGAATTTCGTGTGTATTTGAATTTTTTTAGAAATGTTGTGAAACAAAATCTGTACGTGATGGAGAAAAACCGATTGCATATTTGAATTCAGCGTGTCAGAAAGATACAAAATCAGTCCGAAAAGACTCATCCGGCGAGAATTTTTTTTAAACGCAGATCTGTGTTATCAAAAATCCAGGGAAAAAAAAAGTACCTTAGCATTCTCCTTTCATTGACTGTAAATCAGCCTTTGATGTGGTATGAAGACAATGACTAGGAAATATAAACGAGGGAATAACAACATGTATGATAACGCTCAATGACAGTCATGGTTGACAGCAACTTAACTGCATGGCTTAAACTCCAAGTTGGAGTCAGGCAAAGGTGAGTTTGCGATGGATGGTGTTGCCAATCCAAACAAATTTAATCTTCATTGAGATAGCTCATGTGATGTTAGGCATGCAGATGACACCACAATGTTACTGATTAAATCTTAAAAACTCTGCAGCTGTAAATTCAAGAATTTGAAAAGCAGTCCCCCAAAGACCATTGTAGCAAAATGTAAAGTGATGACAGACGAAGTTGATGGCAAAGTAAATATCTAACAAGTTATGTTGAAATCGTTAATAAGCAGGATTTTTTATCATCAGCCCCTGATGTATCAAGTAATAGAAAGAGAAGAAGTGTACTAGGTTTTATTGTCTTCGGCAGGTTAAAGAAAAACCTTTGGGGCTGGAAAACGCGCCATATCCTGTCAAGCTAAGATTGTACAATCCACTTACAGTCCCAATTGCTATATATCAAGCGCTTTTGAAAATGGCTTCCCCAAGACTCAGAATAACTATACAATATGTCATATGAACACCCTGGGTTTAAAAGAAGCATCACAGACTGCCTCGAAAAGAGAATTGGTTCAATCATTTACTAAGAAAAGGGACTCAAAGGAACGTTTTCGCGCGCAGGATGACATGCCTCCGCACAAAAACAAGCAGAGGAAATGATTGTTTTAAATACTTCTGCGAAGATGCTTTGGGGGATTATCCAGTCAAAAACCACAGTTTTACATCTTATTGTCAATCAATCATTTAATCAATTATGTGCATTGCAAGTTAAGGATTATAGCCTTCCACTTGTTCCTCGTTCTAATCGTTTTCAGTACGTCATCTCCGTTTCTTATATTCTCTATCCACTTCGGAATATTGTTCAGATATTTGTCTCTCTCTCCTTCGGGCTCCATTCCCTTCTATCCTGCCAATCATTGCCAGATGTTCAAGTACATATTGTCTTACAAAATTTGCCACTGATAATTAATCAATGCTTCACCACTGGACACATAACCGATTTAAAGAAGGATAACTATGTGGCATTCAAAAAGTTGCAATTTTCGAATAGCTCCATTTCTGTTAAAATTCTTTTAGCTCATGCTATTCTGGCTTTGTATTAGTGAGCTGACTACCCATCTATTATCCATGCACTCAGGCAGCTGAACAAGTCAAATAAAATCGTTCAGAATGCGTTAGAATAATACAATTAATTTTATGACTTTACAAACCTGTAAACACAAAATAGCTCCAGTCAAGGTCCTTAGACAAAGTGACAATTTGGTCTTACAGTTAGAATTGGTCCAAGCTTCATACTTAATATTTTCCATGTTGTCACCAGCCAGTGCAAAAGGAAGGCGCCTTGGAAATGCTGGTGGTGAAGTGATCACGGTGTGGACAACTATCACTTATCTTAGACCAGCGAATAATAGTCCTGACTACCTAATGCGAATGGCGTGCAAGATCCAAGCAACTGCTTATATGGTCCAGTAAGAAAATTCTGTTAATGCTGTGAGCAGTTATTTATTCCAAAGGAGTGCGGCACATGATAAAGGAAAACAAGAAAAAAATCTTAACAACCGAGCTCATAATGCCAAGGCATCAAAATGAAATCTCAAAGTGCTAGTCACCCTATAAAGCACTGGCTTTCACGATTTATGTAATTTAGATACAAGTGTGTCATCTCCACAAGAATATATTTTTTGGTC
The DNA here is from genome assembly GCA_003991215.1 of Morbakka virulenta. Taxonomy (NCBI): domain Eukaryota; kingdom Metazoa; phylum Cnidaria; class Cubozoa; order Carybdeida; family Carukiidae; genus Morbakka; species Morbakka virulenta. Next base: position 1,489,791 of record RDPX01000098.1, on the reverse strand, counting down.
CTATCAGGGATTTCATCTTTTTGTATCTAAAAAACTCATACATGATTGAAGCCTATCAAAATTAAGAATAGGCATTAAAAACCAATTTTTGCCACATAGACAGATGACCAGATCCTTTACACTACAGATAAATTGATTAACTATACAAAAAGCTGGGCACAATTCAAAGCCCCAAAATATCTTAATCACAAATATATGGTAATTATTTCATTGATGTATTAATAATGTACACCTGTTTCTCATGCTATTGTTAATAACTCCTTCAATTTTACATCTATTTCCTTAATGGGCAAATCACGTCTTCTTTTGTACATGTTGACTTAAGTCACTGAGTAAATATGTCTGCCGAATTACTTGAGGGTTAAGATAACCCATTTGCGTAGTAGTGTTAGCATTGGTACCGAATCTGTCAGTCGACGGGTACTTGAACTCAAAAGGCAATGCTAAAACATAAAAACTGAAAGAAGGTAGAAGAATGAGATCGGTTTGTAACAAAGTATCATCACTTTCTGATGGTTCTACGCTGCTCAAAGATGCTGAAAGCAATATGGTGCGTTGGACATTTTACTGATCTGCCTGATAATCCATCTTAAACATATGAACTAGTTATTGATGGTCTACCTCAAATAGTTATCATTGAAGAGATTATGAAAGATCCCAGCATTGATGAAACAAAAAAATGCATGAAAGAAGTTAAGAAGGGAAAGCACCAGGATTGCATGCGATACCCACCTAACTATTGCTATTTAGATGAAATAACCTTGCTACTGCAATTCACATGCTCATCCTGTACTGTTTCTCAAGATTGGGTAGACGCGATAATACTTCCTATTTATAAAGGGTAGGAGAGGTCGAAGCCCACGTGTGGTGACCGCCTACTTGAAGCGATGGAAAAAGTCTGATCGACTGATGATTTGGACCTGTCCAACTATCATTCCAGATTCAATGTGGCGTCAGAGCTGGACGAGGCACAGTGGATATGATATTTACTCCTCGCAAACATAATGGTGAAGTGTGTGGGGAAGCGGGTACCATTATATCGAGTTTATTGATCTGACCAAAGCTTTCGATACAATCAACAGAGTAATGCACCTTGTAAGATTCTTGTGAAAATTGGGTGCCACCTCGAGTTTTGCAGAGATGATCAAACAGTTAAAAACCTTAACATTCCTCGACCTACTTTACAGTTGCTTCTTCTTCATGCTCTAAAAGATTGTGATATAGGGGCAGGCATTCAATTCCAACATCAGGCAAGCTCTTCAACTTCTCGCGTCTCAATTCGAAGTAAAAAACATTTCAGAATCCTGTTCGTGACCTCTTGATGCTGATCTTGTTGCGCATTTAGAGGAGGAAATCCAGCTGAATATGAACCAACTCTCACGTCCTTGCAAAGCGTTTGCCTTTGGTTTGGTTAGCAGTCTCATGAAGACTTACGTTCTCGTACATACGTACGTATGTATGTATGTTAATTTTCAAAGGTCAGTGGGTAGACCGACGTGAGTAGGATTTTCTTGAAAAAAGGCAAAGTTCTTTTCCAATTTATTTTTTCAAATAATGGGAATGACAGCATTGAAAAACCGACAATTACGTAATTGATAATATAATATTTATAAAAATGACACACATTATAATTTATAGCCTACTTAACTTAAATATACTGCTACTATCCATGTAATCCCACAATAAAATCAATGTAGAATCATACCTACTAAATATACAATACGTACATCTGACAAGTCGCATTTGAAAACAGCCAACTGTCATCTAATGGCTTGTTATTTAGAAAGAACATTAGTTTAAATACTCTTTGCAGGGTGCAGTGAACTATTTAATAACGAAAATTTAGGAAAAAATCAATATCACAGACACTGACAAGTATATGAAAAAAACGTCTTCAAATTAACTTTAGGGGACCTCACAATTACCCACATATTCATAGAGTTGCCTGTTTGTTGTAGAACTCAAATTTCACTTGCTTTTAACATGTCTTGATATGCAATTCTTGGTCTATGGCCTGATATGGTAAATAAAAACACTACGGTATGGGCTACCTGAGTTATTAAGTTATTGCTGAAACTCGTGACTCTCCAAATAAACAATAGCAGCATGACACATTTATGAAAACACTATATGTATACCTACTTTACCGATAGCTTTTTAACAAAATATGGATGAATCATTATTAAATCCGAAAACCATTTCTTGAAATTTCAGTAAGAAATCTGAGCAGTTTGAGCTAACCAAAGCAAAAGAAGCCTGATTTTTGTATAGCAGTCGATATCGCTCCAAAAATATCTCCTTCACTAGGTCTTTCTTTTTGTCTGTCCATCATAACATTTTCTTGTTTGATTGGAGTTGGATCAGCCTTTGAATAGCAGCTTTTAGGGACTCTATGGTGATGATAAAATGCAGTTAGCAAGGACGGTAATTTGACTGGGCAAAAGGAATTGCAAATTTAAATTTAGGAAATTTAAATATTTTTTTTGACCACACTGACAAGAAGTGCAATCCAATGTTGACAAAGGCCACAATACAAAGCATCCAATGAGAAAAATCACACCCATTGTTGTTAATTAGGTATCATTAAATAAATAACAAATAGTCACATTAAAGTTGGTATAGCTTTTGTTTCACGAAGTGGTAAAGAAATCTTCAGCCATAGTGACCTCTCATCAACAGATGGTGATTCGTTGGCATCACTAGTTAATAGCGAGCTTGATACCAAATAGAGAAACAGACAAACGAATTATCGTAACATTTTTTAGTTCTTTCTCCTTTCCTGGGTATATACGATTGAGGACATCCTAATTATAGTGCTGTTTAACGCAAGATAAGAAAAGCTAACTTTGCTCCAATTAAATACATTTCTAGCACTGGCACCATGGTATCTAGTACCACTCCAGAAACCAACAGACTGCCTTTAAAATATAACTTTTCGTAATACTCCATAAAAGTGATCAGGAATATAAATAATTTAAAAAAACTGGCTTTTTTATCTGCTATTGCTTTAACATATTAGTTCTACCCCTGCAAAACGTACAAAATAAGGGATTTAGTTCATTAATTACAAAATGGAAATATACGACTTGCTCCAAAACATAATACATACACACTATACAATATCCTTCCCAAGGATAAATAGTTATGAGGTGTATTGTCATACAATGCTGTGCACCAATGCGTTATCAGAAAATAGTTTGCATACACCCACCAAATCGAGGGGAAAATATTTCTAAGGTGCTGTTACAAATATGACCCAAAACATTTAATATGATTAATCGAAATAATGCCCCTCCCCAATTTAAAACTGTCCTGGCAGTTTAAAAATAAATAAGCCAACTAATTAAAACCATTGAAACTTACAAAGTTTATAAAGTACATTATACAGGCTAACTAAGCAAGCTTTATAAAAATTTCAGACATTTTGGCAATTTATTTAATTCAAACAATAAAGGCATGACATTTTAATCCTACGTTAGAACGATTTGACAGTTGGTCGTATGAAGCGCTTACGAAACAAAATGTCGAGATTATTAAATGGAAGGGAATCAAACTAAATTAATAGACAAGTAATACTGAGTGACAAGTTTTTGTAATTGTCAATTTAAAGATATTCTGGGCACAAAACGTAGCATAAACAAATGAACCAAGTATTTGCCCTGTCTGAGGAAGCGGCGGTGTTGAACCCAATGATGCTAATTCACTGCAACGGAAGTGGTATTCCCCCAAATTAAAACTTTAAAAATAAAGTTTCAGTCACTCCCAACGTGGAATTAAAAGCTACCTTCGAATTGCAAAGTTTAGCCTGCAGTAATGTAAATTCACCTTAGGCTTTTAGGTTAATACGAAAAATCACAAAGCAACCAGTGAAAAGTGTGTTCAATAATGTCAACATCGCATATATTTACCAACATTTTGTCCATGATAAATTTGCACAGGAGTTTTTCCTTAGTCTGGATGTCGTTTCGTTACAGCAGGCTATTCAAGGTATCAAAACGTATTAATACTCATACGTATGGCGTGAATGTAGACATTGCGATATATGCTTCCTCTCCAAGTTAGGAGCCTGGGTTATGACGTAGTACATTGATGAGCAAATATGAGTACATTCCCTCTGCATTGAAATGTTTCACATGTTCGCACAGAGATACATGCTATTTGCATATTCATATATATATTTGTTGGTATATTGAAGTGAAAAGTACTCACGCACAAAAATATATAAAAAACCATCTACACTTCAAATGTGTGCTGAGCAACATTCTTTTTTGCTTGAATATATATAAATACTAATTGCATGTGCCTTTTATGTTTAACATAAACATTAATTTCAAGTTGCAACATAAATTGGTTCTTGTAGACGAAGTATCTAGTTTAGGTCAGTAATTCAATTAGAAAATTTCAAGGTAAGAAGAGGTTATTGTATTGTTTTCGTGCTTTAACAAAATCTTAGGGATGAAAAAAACCCCCGACTGCAAATACTTTTCTCTTGTGGCATGGGTAGGGTTCTACGCATGCCTTCGCCAGAATTTCTAGTCTCTTTGGTCACCCAACGCAGGCAGCTGTTTTCTTTGCGTCAATGCTGCAAAGTCCCAAAACGTGACATTGGTTTTTTATAACTTTGTACGCAGTGTCGACAAACAGCAGATACATTTTCTCAAAGCATATTAAAAGTGAAATTTGACCCATGTATAAAAATGTAGCTTGAGAAAAAGGGTAGCCCCCTCCCTTTTACTACAATCCTTAATCAATGGTGACACAAGGCTATATTATCAGTGACATATTCTAGCCAATCAATTAACTCATTTGAGTGGCCGGGTGAAAATCGATCCTTGTTGACATGACTTCAAAATGAACTATACTGAGCCACAATATAATACCTGGATGGGGCAAATCGCTGTCACACGCAGCCGTATTCATACCATAAATCTGGCTTCTTTTCAACATTCTGGCCTGTTTGGTCTTGTGCAGAGGGCTGATCATCACTCTTTATCTCCTTTGGCGGTGGCGGTGGCGGTGGCGGGGGTGGCAATGTGCCTCTAAAAGATGACCGATGGTCTCTTGAAAATTCTGTAGCATTTTGGTCTTGTGTAGAGGACTCAAAACTTCCAACGGTTCTGCGTCTGGTATCTTGGGGTATTACCAATTGCCTTGCAGTTCGGTCATCCACTTGTCCAACGCTTATTCTAACTGATCTTTGCGTTGGGACATCACGCTGTAGTTGTCTTTCTCCGGAGAAACTCGCCCGACCTCCATCATCCCGTCTAATTCTTAGGCGATCTTGTGACTCGCCTCGCCCAGAAGTGCTACCGCCTAGTTTCGATTCCTCTAATGGAACGTAGAATATACTCGATCTTGATGACTTTGGCGACTCAATATGTGGTTTTTGATCAACGAACGAGTTTTGTTTGTATTCTTTTGAACGGGATTCGATGCTCACTGGTACCGAATAAGATCTTTCTTCCATAGAGAACCTCTCAGCTTCGTTTCTCTGCTCCGGTGATGTGTACATTGAATGATCAAGATTTACCATTTGTTGCGAATTGATATCGGTACCCTGTACACCAACTGACCTCTATGTAACATAAAAGGCAGCAAATAATAATTATAGCAATAAAATAGTGTTCGACATTGTTTACTATATACGCATTGGTGCACTTGGTTAAAATCAAGCAAATGAGAATAGCATAACTAAATTGAGAAATAAAAATTAATTAATTATTATCGGTCGAAAAAAATTGCTACACTTGATTTTTTTACCAACCTTTGTGATTGATATCTAATACAAATCGATTTCATAAATTTCTTTTCTTCACAAGAAAATAAAGACTTAAATGCAATTTGCCTTTTAACAAATTTAATCCATCACGCTAACGGAAATCAATTGGTGGATCTTGCATACTGATGGCATAAGGGGAGGAGAAAAAAAAGAGGAGGAAAAGGAAAAAAAAGGAAGAAACGGAAAAGGATGAGGAGGAAAAGGAAAAGGAAGAAGAGGAAAAGGAAAAGGAAGTGGGGAGGAAGATGAAGAGGGAGAAGAAGGGTACGTATATGAATTACTTTTATATTCCTGGCTGCATAATAAATGCTGGTAACAAAGTTACAATAGAAGCGTTCTTTATATATTGTGATGAATTAAGATAAAACATGATTCGAATTTGTTCGTGTCTTCTGCGAGCCAGTTTTCCACAACTGGGTTTCTTTCAGGTGCAAGTAATTTAAAGTCTGGCTAATCAAAACATAATTTTTCCACCAGTTAACGAATTATCACCTTTGCAAGCTAACTTATTTAGTAAAAAATACCGAACTTTAGCAATTCCACAAGAGAAGGGCCTTCATGCTACACACTTTATTTCAGTACCCTTTATATAAAACGCTTTTATGAGACCCAAAAAGCAAACTACAAAAGCAATAGTGGCAACGGTGTCACTTAATCAAAAGGTACAGTATTATCCTTTTTCTCAACAATGTTTGTCTTGCCTACCGAACCTTTGACTTTCCACTGGTCAACACAATTTTTCGGGTCAGCAATGAAAATAGTTTTTAGGTACTTCTGGGATTCTGATTACGAAAATCATAACTATATTCTATGGTTAGCTCTAGTTTTTCTGATATGCGATATACCTCAAATGAGAAAATTTCTGTAACTTGCCTTTATTCTGCAAGCATGTTAAACCTTTCAGCAAATTTGGATACCATGTGCACTTGGCATAATGTGCTGAAAGTGTTTTATAACAGCGCCGATCATAGCCAGGCCATAGAAGTCTTTTGTCTGGTATTTTTATTAATGCTGCAGCATTAAAATCATGAGTACTTGGCAAACGAGTGTAGTAACATTTCCACGCTACATTGCCACGAATTGTTCAAAACCGTGTTTGTATGAGTTCTACATGTCAAGTTCCTGAATACCTTTTAGATAATTTGATTGGCTGAGGGTAGGTCATAAAAAGCTTAACTCTATAAATATCTAAATAATGGCACATTCTGACTATTACACAAAAAGTTGCACTCTCTACTGTACGATCAGATTAGGAAGGTATCTAAAGAAATGTCTCACGTAATGATATATGTTGATATTTTNTTTGTCTGGTATTTTTATTAATGTCAATTTGTGGCTTTTATGTCCTTGACATAGTCATTAAATGTTAACTTGCACTTGTATGCTCGTTTGCACGTATCAGTTGTCTTGTGATGTCTACATGTTGTCAGGGGGCCACGAACAAGATTCAATTGTGATTCAATTGTCATTCAGTTATTGAATAATAACTTGCACAGATCCATTTTCTCCCTTAAAATTTTTGTTGGTGGTGAGTTGATTTATATCAGATGAATTCATTCATGATGTCTATGTTTTGATGATGGATTTAAAGGGTGATTCAGAAGAATCGTCTTATTTTTCAGTTGTATAAATAAATGATGGCTTCAAGATCCTGCAAAAATCATCCTGATTACTTTTGTTACATTTGTGGTGAATACAAAACTGCAGGAAACAGAGAGTCTAAACAGATTTTGTACGAAAAGCGTACTATGCATATTTTGGAATAAGGCTAGCAGACCAAGACAAACCATGGGCTCCTCATGTTGTTTGCAAGATATGTGTAGAACGTTTGAGGCAATGGACAGGTGGAAGCTGACGGGCAATGGGATTTGGGATACCAATGGTTTGAAGGGAGCCTACAAATCATGTTGACGACTCTTACTTCTGTTCAATAAATGTGACAGGGGTAAATAAAAAGAAGCGAAAATCTTTAATTTACAAAAGTTTTCCGTCAGCAATTCGATCAGTAGTTCATGGTGCTGAAATTCCTATTCCTGGGTTTAATAATTTGCCTGATCTTTCTATTGAAGAACATTCCGACAAGGAGCAACATGATTACCAAGAACTTATTGATGTTGTTGATGATGATGACGAGGGCTTTGTATGCTCTGCCACATCAGTACTATTTGATCAGTAGAGTCTGAGTGACTTGATAAGGGGAGCTTAGTTTATTCAAGGAATCTTCTGAAGTATTTGCATCACGGCTAAAAGATCGAAATCTTTTACAGCATGGTACTAAAATAACTTTTTATAGAACACGTGATAAAGAGTTTGTGCTTTTTTTGACAATCAATTTAACTTTGTTTTCTGTAAAGATATTCGTGGTGTTCTGACGAAATTAGGTGTTACGGAATACTCTCCTGCTGATTGGGGGTTATTTATTGACATTTCGAAAAGAAGCCTGAAATGTGTTCTTCTGCACATTACCAATGTTTATTGATCAATATTGATTGGTCATTCTACAACCCTTGAAGAAAAATGTGATGCAATAAAAACTGTATTGCAGCAAATCAAATATAACGACCACCAATGGGTGATATGTGTAGATTTAAAGATGATGAAGTTCTTGCTTGGGCAGCAAAGTGGTTATACGAAGTACCCATGCTTTCTTTGTTATTAAGACAGTGGAGATAAAGCAAATCAGTGGACTAAAAAGTACTGGACAGTAAGAGATCGACTTAATGTTGGGGAAAAGAATGTTGTGCAATACGTACTACGTGGTAAAATAGTGTTTCCTCCTCTGCAACTAGGGCTCATGAAACAATTTGTTAAAGCATTGGATAAAGATGGTGATTGTCTTCAGTATATTTGTAGCAGATTTCCAAGCCCAAGTAAAGAAAAGTTAAAAGCTGGAATATTTGATGGACCCCAGATTCGACAGTTGATAATAGATCAAAAGTTTTATGACTCTATGAATAAAACGGAGTTGGCTGCATGGTTATCATTTGTAGAGGTTGTTAAGAACTTCCTTGGAAACTATAGAGCTGACAACTACAAAGAAATTGTAAACAACATGCTTGAAAAGTTCAGGATTCTTGGTATCGACATCAGCATCAAAGAACATTTTAATCACAGCCACCTGGATCGATTTCCAAAAAACCTCAATTATGTTAGCGATGAACAAGGCGAACGATTCTACCAAGATATAAAGACAATGGAGGAGAGAAACCAAGGAAGATGGGTCATAAAAATGATGGCAGGTTATTGCTGGAATTTGAAACGTGACGTGCCTTATTCAGAACATTAAAAAAAAAATCTCAAAAACGCAAATTTTTACCAGATTAAAAACAATACTTTGGACATTCAGGATCAACAATGACCATCTTTTATGTAAAACTTCTACCTATTTGATGTAACAAAAAACAACACAGATTTTGTTGTCCGTATAACACTCAATTTCTTCTGATCTAGAAACAAAATTTTTTCCACATAGGGGTAACCTGTGAAAGAAAAACTAGAGCTAATGGTAAAAAATGGATATGATATTCAGATTCAGCACCCTCAAGTTACTTAGAAACAGTTGAAACATTTTCGACCCGTTGGCAAAAACTTGTTTTTGTTGATCTATGATATCGATATATTGACTTTAAATGCCTATGCCTATTCGATGCAGGAAGGGAAGTTTCACTGTGATTAGCAGATAAAACAAGGGAAAAAAAACAAAAAACAGAATGCTAATGAATTTATTGCAAATGGGAGTTGAAAAATATTCATTACAGTGGGCCTGGGGCGTCATTTAACGCTCAACCGCTAGTATGCAAATACAGAATCAAACGACAAACTAAATGCTACAAAATAAACGCGTAATTAAATATTGACTTGAAATATTTTTTTGACAATTTTAAACAATTTTTTTAGAACGTTTTAGAGGAAGATTCTCGTGGGTAGAAATTGAATGACAAATTCAGTTCTTTGCTCCATTTATTAACGTGTATTTATTATTAGGCAAGGAAATTTGGGAATTTTTGGCTTAACATGATGGCGAATAACAAGTCACGCGTGGACCCTTCCGCGTACGCGAGTAAAAACCAAAACCGAAACGCTGCTAATAGTATATGACATTTCAAATTTGTCTACAAATTGGTTAGTTTTGTTAAAACAACTATTACCTATCCGTTTAAACAAAAGAGAAATACGAATTCTATGGAACCACCCGATTCCTCGTAGTAACTTCATAGCTTGGCATTGAATCCACTTGGGTGCAATACACATTTATTCATGAACTACATTCTAATGTATAGCCTTTCCTTTCCATTTAGGACTTGCTTACAACAAATGTTTTTAATGGTACACCGCTGAAGGTGAGGAACTTGTCTCCAGTCGGTGGAGAGTAGGATGAAAGCAGCTGAGAAGTGTTCAGTCATTAATTCAACAAACAAGACAACGTCTTAGAACAAGTTGAAAGATGAAAGTGGACCCTGAAGTAGATGACTATATTTGTTAATTCAACGACGATGGATGCAAACACGTAACGACTTTAGCGCGACAGCAGCTTCAACTTGAGTGCTGCAGCATTAAAATCATGAGTACTTGGCAAACGAGTATAGTAACATTTCCACGCTACATTGCCACGAATTGTTCAAAACCGTGTTTGTATGAGTTCTACATGTCAAGTTCCTGAATACCTTTTAGATAATTTGATTGGCTGAGGGTAGGTCATAAAAAGCTTAACTCTATAAATATCTAAATAATGGCACATTCTAACTATTACACAAAAAGTTGCACTCTCTACTGTACGATCGGATTAGGAAGGAATCTACAGAAATGTATCACGTAATGANTATAACTCGTAATTTTCGTGTTTCACCTTTTGTATAGTTCATTCTAGTTTAGAAGGTAGTGTTAATAGTTATGAGCGAGAAGAATATTAAGAGTATTATACAGAAGACGAAACACGAAAAATATGAATTATAATTGCAACTAAAAGTTTTACAAAAAGTTTCACGATATTTCGATCATCAGTCCTGATGATAGAAATACCGTGAAACTTTTAGTTGCAACTATAACTCGTAATTTTCGTGTTTCACCTTTTGTATAGTTCATTCTAGTTTAGAAGGTAGTGTTAATAGTTATGAGCGAGAAGAATATTAAGAGTATTATACAGAAGACGAAACACGAAAAATATGAATTATAATTGCAACTAAAAGTTTTACAAAAAGTTTCACGATATTTCGATCATCAGTCCTGATGATAGAAATACCGTGAAACTTTTAGTTGCAACTATAACTCGTAATTTTCGTGTTTCACCTTTTGTATAGTTCATTCTAGTTTAGAAGGTAGTGTTAATAGTTATGAGCGAGAAGAATATTAAGAGTATTATACAGAAGACGAAACACGAAAAATATGAATTATAATTGCAACTAAAAGTTTTACAAAAAGTTTCACGATATTTCGATCATCAGTCCTGATGATAGAAATACCGTGAAACTTTTAGTTGCAACTATAACTCGTAATTTTCGTGTTTCACCTTTTGTATAGTTCATTCTAGTTTAGAAGGTAGTGTTAATAGTTATGAGCGAGAAGAATATTAAGAGTATTATACAGAAGACGAAACACGAAAAATATGAATTATAATTGCAACTAAAAGTTTTACAAAAAGTTTCACGATATTTCGATCATCAGTCCTGATGATAGAAATACCGTGAAACTTTTAGTTGCAACTATAACTCGTAATTTTCGTGTTTCACCTTTTGTATAGTTCATTCTAGTTTAGAAGGTAGTGTTAATAGTTATGAGCGAGAAGAATATTAAGAGTATTATACAGAAGACGAAACACGAAAAATATGAATTATAATTGCAACTAAAATTTTTACTAAAAGATTCACGATATTTTGATCATCAGTCCTCATGATCGAAATACCGTGAAACTTTTGGTTGCAATTATAACTCGTATTTTCCATGTTTCACCTTTTGTATAGTTCATTCTAGTTTAGAAGGTAGTGTTAATAGTTATGGACGAGAAAAATATTAAGTCTGCGATAAGATTAGCCATTTCTGCAAGTCAAACAAAAATTACAAAGGTAAGAACAATTTTTAACAGTTAAGGTGTAGCAAAAAATCTTTATTAAGTAAAATATTCAAATAAAGTGTGCTGAGATTGAATGAAGCTTTAATAAAATTATGCATGCGAGATAGTGTTATAAGTTACGATGAAATTTGAACTTGAAATTAGTTGGTAATGATTCCATTATTATTACTGAAATAACACGAATTAGTTGTTTGGTGTTTGTTTTTTATTTACTTCATGCAATTTAAAGTTTAATTTTAGTCGGCAGTTTACTCACCAAGTTACGGTTAGTAGTATCCAAATCAGGATTAGTTGGCGTGGCAACATCGCCAGGAACGTGAGTGCGTGAGGACTTAGGAATAACCATTTCAGTGATGCGTACCTTTTGAATCGTATGATCTTGTGTCGTGAACGAATCTGGACCAGGCAACTCCCTTGTTGTCACTGGACTACTATAATGGCGTCCTCCTTGGCTAGAGTTCATGGGTCCAGGGTATTGTCCGCTCGATGCTCCTGACTGCCTGCTTGTTGACGACTGTATGCTTACTACGTGAAAGAAAAAAAATCTTAATTAAATTTCTAAAGCAGCCTGAAGATTCCAGGGTTTTATGTAATGACCAAATATAAAGAGAAAATATATATTAATTTGAAGACAAAAGAGAATAGGGGCAGTAAAAGATCTAACATCAATAAAAACTTCACGTCTTTGAGATATGAAGATACAGTTTACTTACTTAGAAGAATAAAAGTTACGAGTGATGTTATTTTGTGCCTTATTTTTGATAATATGAAGTACTTTTTAAAAACGTTTTTAGATAAACATGGAGTCTGAAAATCTTTAAAACCACCAGTTAAAAAAATTCAGGCTTGTTTTGGTTCTTTAGTTCAAGCATAATTGGCGCATCCTCCCACTAATTTTGGATGTGATCTTCCAAAATAACAATAAAGTTAAAAACCTCAAACAATTATACAAAAAAACTAGCCACTGAGGCTGAGAGAATGTTCTCACCCGTCGATCGGACACTGCTATTCGAATTCGTACTAGCTTTGCGTACTATTTCTGGACGTCTTGGATGCATGTCAATACCATGACGATCTGGGTGTTGTCCTCTATGTCTACTTTCAACATCATTAAGGAAAGATTCGTTTTCTACTCGAAGAGCATCCAACATCTCCATGCTTTTGGGCCTTTTCAGTGGGGAGTCAAATTCTGGATGCGGGTAAAATTCCGACTTGGGTCGCATTCGCGAACTTGGTCCAGACTGTTCACTGCCTGAGGAAGGACTATTATTTGCATTTAGGTCTGTACCAATTTCATGCAGGTCAAGTCGACTTCTTGAAAGTGCTGTTCGAATTGGAGCAAACTCAGGGCTTAATGATCTGGTTGGGTCATCACGCCGCCAAGCTGCTTGGTTTGGGCTAAAACTGGAATCGGATGCCTCTGACCTTGATTCACCTTCCGGCGAGCGCGTGACACGGATCAGTGACACGTTTGGCTTTTCATCTTTTCTCTGCAATGAAAAAAATAAAAATAAGGGTAAACGTTAAACTTTCTCAAAATTCATATTCTCTTGTTTAAATAAAAATATCCTTGTTCCAACACGAACAAAAGCGTTCTTTGACAAGTTTCGTTTAACCCTAAAGCAAGTGTCTAAATTAAGTTTCTGCGCAATATACTGGTACACGTCTCCGAAAAGCACCTGATAAAATCACCCTGAGTTAATACCCTGGATGGGAGGAAGAAAATAGTAGCTTACTCTGGAAAAATTAGGGAACTGGTATTTAAAGCTCTACTCTATTCTAATATCAACACAACTATATCAACACAGCTAACGACAAACAGGGTGTTATACGCCGGGAACTTCAGTTGTGGCAGTTACTTTTACAAATCAATTTGGTAAACACGCAGGTTAAACAAGTAGGAGACACATTAGTGCGACGACTAACTTTTCTATCGTGTATACAATTTAAAGTTTCGAGAAATCAAAAATCCTATGCAAATAGAAGTAATCGATTGGTGTAGGATTATTTTTCTTCTCCCTAACAATCGACAGACTATTGTGTGTGGATCTGTTTCGGAGATGAAGCTGAGAGAGGGATGGCAAACAAGAGGGTAAAATGACATAAGTATGAGAAAAATCTAACAATTATGTAGTCTTTTGCAATCCTTGAGTTCGGATCTTTAATACAGGGGCCTGTTATTGGCAATATGCGAAGAAAAGGGTTCTCTTTCTTAGACATTGATGGTTTACACATGATATAGGAAGCATTTTCCTTCATATAAATAGTTATACACTTTCATCCTTGATGCCCTCAATGACCATGATGGTTGTCGATGATAAAATTGTACAGGGGATTACCAACACATGTGATCTTGAAGCTATGGATCTGGAACATTAGTATATTAAGAAAGTATATTAACTATTCATCAAGAATAGTTAATATACTTTCTTCCAAATTAGTTAAAGATAAAGAATAGAGGTTTCATTTAAAAAGCCTTGAATCACAAAAAGTGTACTATGGATTTATACTGAATACAAAAGCTTTTAAGGGCATGGGAACAATGACTAGATTCCCAAGGTAAATAGAGAAAATATTCCTCTTACCTTCTTCAAGCCAGCTTTCTTCAAAACTTTATTCGCTCCACGCCAAAGTAGATTTTTCCTGATGCAACAGAAGACAAGAACCTCATGGTCAACTCTCTAAATCAGTTGCAGGTATTTTCAAAACATATATATATATATATATATATATAGAGAGAGAGAGATAAATAAAGAAAATGTAAATTGAAGTAATCAGTTACATCACAGTATATGTTTCTGCTGTATCCGGTTGGGACCACTAGTACCAAGGCACTGGTCACGGCTATGGGGGTAAATGTTGGTACAATATGCTGCATGATAGATAGTACCACTAACAACGGGGTATGTATCAACCGTGCCATATTTTCTTCTTACTTCACAAGATCGTTAAGGGGAAGTCGAAATTCATTAAAATTAAATGAGTAAAATATTTTACCCTTAACGTGATCGTGTATGGTGGAGAAATGTTAGTAGTCTTTTATACATAAAATTATAGACCATTGGCATACTGAATTAAAAAGAGCTTACTTTTTAATATTAGTTCCTTCTAATGCTTTATTTGCTGCATCAACTTGATCGCACAGCCTCTCTTTCTCCCTCTCCAGGAAGTAAACTCGATCACTGCAATACAAATAGACAATGTGAAATATCAGTTATAATGACAAGAAACAAAAGCAACACAAATAAAATTATCTACAAAAGGTGCTACAAGTATCGTAAGAATTGCTTTATTATCCAAATTAGGAAAAACTCGGACAATTATAAAGCCCAGCCTATTTCGCATCTCATTTCGCATCTCATAACGAAAATGGTTATGGGTTACCGTGTACTATTTCTAAAAATAGCTAAAAAAGGAGAAATCAAAGTCAAGAATTATAACAGCCTTAAAGCGTAAATGTTTGTCAACAGTTATCAAATAGGAATAGTGAAATTCCTGCCAATTTCTCGCACCAACCAAAAAATAAGAATATTAAAAAGTATTAAAAACTGGTAAACTAGACCCACAATCATTGGTTATCCATACCAAAATTAAAATGTGAAATCCAATGTGAAATTATTTCCCATTTAACACCGTCTTCAGATAAGAACAAAAATACATTCTATTTGAACAGCCAATTTACTAAAACCGCCAAAGTTAGAAAACTCAGTAATTTCACTAACGTTCAAATTTTCAATTCCTCTTTAGAAAGTACATCTCTCGTGTGAGTCTGGAGAATTTACAACTTTTTAAGGTAACTTTACCTGTTTTGTACAATCTAACTATTTCAGCAAGTTTTGAGTACTTTGGAGGGTGTATTTAGTAACTTAAATTGTACATTTTTCTACTTTCCTCGCACAGCACGTATTTAAAATTTGACGTTCTCCTTTTCTCCGATAAAAAGTTAAACTTGATCCTACTTTTTGTCTGGCGGTATTTTTCTCTGTGAAGATCGCTT
Organism: Morbakka virulenta; assembly: GCA_003991215.1. Taxonomy (NCBI): domain Eukaryota; kingdom Metazoa; phylum Cnidaria; class Cubozoa; order Carybdeida; family Carukiidae; genus Morbakka; species Morbakka virulenta. The sequence continues at coordinate 1,473,948 of RDPX01000098.1, read as the reverse complement.
TTTTAACGTTGTACATGTGCCGTCAGGAAGATTTCTGACGATCGTCATGAAAATCGTCTGGTGGAGGGCCAGCTTTAGTAAAGGCCACTCAAAAATTATTTTAACCAGGATTAACATCGTAAAACTGAAAAACGCAAATGTCTTTAATGCAAGTATGAATTAATATAGTTCTGACAGAAGGCTACAATAATACCATGCTAATCGAATAACGTTTAACAAGAAAAGAGAAACCTGCATGTGGTGAAACATTGCTGCAAAAATGAGATTGCACATTACCAAATGCATGTTGAGTTTCAAGGGATGTTTTCATGATTCGGTTAATTGTTAATGATTTTCACGTACTTTTAAAAAGAGGTTTTTTTTCTCTACAAACATAGCTCCCTGTTCCAATTTTGTACACTTTAATCACTCAGTCTGGCCAGCTGTTCCTTGTCACTATATATATATTTACAATTGCACGTCAGTATGAATTAAAGTATCAATAGACGTACATACCGCAATACATCCCAAAACAGCGAACGAAAACTAACTAAAAATGACTGAACAACAAACAGCATGAATACAGTTTCTCTCTAAAAATTAAAGGTTTCTAGGTAGTCCAAAACCACTATGACAAGTTTACTTAACTAATCGGAACCCCCCAAAACGAAAAAAGCTAACCCCTCAAACCACCCCCTCACACACAAGAAAAAAACGTTACTTACGAAAATGCTCTTTCTTCTTCAAGAAACTGATCTCTGCTTTCAAGTGATTTAAATAGCAGATTCTGGTTCTAGAAGGGAGGTTACATGTTACTTCTTCGAATGAACGATTTTTTATATTTCATAAATACTTAACCAATACATAAAAATCTATTCAGCTGGTATTTTTTTGCCCGTTTATACGCGTGCTACAAACAGTGTCTTCTTCAACGGAATTCCTATACTAAGCACATTCTTCAACAGAATAGCTATGCAGTGGGCAATTATTCAATTTAATAAGAATCATACTTAGTAACAGGAAAAGGCAAGTTTACCTACAAAAAACTTCCCCAGGCCCAAGGCACAGAATTTGAAAAATAAATAATAGAAAAAATTACACCATGCTAGATTCAAACCAGTGTGTAGGTTATTCATGGGTATCTCCTATAAAACATGAGCTATCGGCTCTACGTTCTTGATAAGATCAACGGAAAAACTTGATCGTCCCTTGTCTTGCTGTTTGTCAAAACCTCTGCCATTGGATAGTTCGCTAAGTCAACGCATGTTTGGCTTCGCCTACAACGAAGTAATATTTCCTTTCCGGGCCAGGACGATCCAAAGACCCCTATTCTATGCCTTTGCTGCGTATTGTCATTGAAAAATGATAAATGTATTGAGATGGGTCTAGTGCAGACACATACTACTATACCGTCGTATTCAGTTTATCGTTAATGGATTATTAAACTCTAATTTACACAAGCTTTTTAGTCCGCGGGGCTTACCTGACTTGTAAGAATTGTTCTTAACTTCAGCAATATTATTAGTACGTGCGTTTTTGTTAAAATGAATGCTTTTTAATACATACAGTAGCTGACCGTCTCTGCGAGGGTTTACAACTTTGACTTACTGATATGTTAATCAGGTGCAAAAGACTGGTGGTCTTTTTACGCAACTTTGACCAAACGAACAAATGTGAGTGGGAAAGACTCAAGTTGGTCTGTCCAATCCTACCGTATATTGCTTTAGTCAACTTTTGTCAACCACACCTCCGGAACATAGGGTACTGTGTGGAAAATGTTTATCTCTTTCGTACAGTATTTAAGCCGGGGTGGCAAGTCTGTATCCACTAAATACAACTGAGGACACCAGAAAAAATCAATTGCAGTCCCCCTGCAAAACTGAAATATAGAATCGATTGAAAAATTAACCTGTCTGCCTAGGAAAAGTGACTCTTAACATGCCAAAAGTCCTTGGTCTCAATAAATCATGAACAACATAGCTTACTATTTTCAAGCGCTCTATATTACGGAGATTTTTGTTTATAAAGCTTCATGACACGACAATTTCCCAGGATATTTATTATCAAGTCAAAAAGTAGATCTTGCAGGTTTACATCTGTCAAAAGTAACCATCTATATTCAACGAACACAAAAGCGGCCCCCATTTGTGGCCCGAAATACTTTTTGTGAGAAAGTTAAACAGAACGAGGAAAATCCTGACTGATATCAGATCTATGATACCAAGAAATTGAAAATGATGATTAACAGAAAGAAAGTGGACGGAATATAGCTCCAAAATTCAGAACTTCTGGAAAACACCTATTGGCATAAGAATCTTTGTTGGTCTTGCGGACTACTAAAATACCTTGTCAGTATTTCTTTTACGTTGCAGGCCTTTGCTTAGCACTCTGGTGACAAACAAGCTTAGGGATCTCATAAAAGTATCTTTCAAAAAAGTTTATAAAAAATATACACAACCACGAGGATGATTAGCTAAATTTATCAGGATGTTACACAAGTCTCTGAATGAAATCAAACTGTTGAAACAGTATTTATTGCGTAAAAAGGGCAGAAGAGAAGTTACCAGCTATCAAAGATAAGAGAAGATTTATGATTCTCTAACATCTGGAAAAAAACCTATATGAGACTAAAAAATAGAACTCACTATTCAGTGGAATTTCTTTCTTTTCTAATACGTTTTAGATAGTTTTATATTTCAAGTACTGGCAAAGACCATGACATTTCCTGTAAGCTATGGTGTGCTTAGAGAGTATTATCATATCTTTAGCTACGACATCTAGGAAACCAATACCTGTTCTAGTAACTTGTTTACTTGATCCATCAAAGTCTTGTTTTCTTCCTCAAGTGTTGCATTTAGCTTGACGAGAACCTAAATAAATGTAAATAGGCCAAAATTAAAAAGTGACATTTGCAAAACATTACTTTCATTGTAATTAAAAACAGATTAATAAATGTAGATCAGTGGTTCAGAACATAGCCCTGACTGTTACATAACCTTTACAAAATTTCTCAAGGGGCCTGGATGCTGATCGCACCGAAAGAAGAGCAAAAAACCTTTACGTTATCATTGCAGCACCATCATGTCCATAACAAAAACATACGAAAACAAGAAAACTTGAAGTCGGGTGAAATTATTTTTCAGAATTTTGTCTAAGACCATGAGAAAGAAATTAATGGTGTTCAGGATATAATGAAACTGTACTGACTAGTCTCATATCACGGAGACCCATATTACCACAACAGCCAGTCAGGTTTTTACCCATCTCACTCCACTGACACGCAGTTCGTTCCTTAACCTTAAACGACTACGTCTATCGGAAAACATTATTGTATTACGAGGAACAGACCTTTACGCTTGATTTGCAATGACTGCAGATGATATGTTAATGTAAATTACTACTTGCTGATGTGACCGATTTATATCGATAGCCATATGCATCAACCACCCGTTGTTGTCCCTTTCGTCTCATTACGTGTACGAGAGTAACGTTAACTAAAATGATATTTTCGCATCTGGTGAAGCGAATACCGGTTTCTCTTTCAACCAAAAGTAATTCCTCACACAACACTGGTAATTTTAAAAATTGAGTTGAGCCTGTTAAACGCAGTTTTTACGTATCAATTGCAATTTAGTTTCTACTACATAGTATACTACTTGTTACTGAATTTGCTCTATTCTTCACTAGAGCTTTTCAATAAAAATCCTGAAACCCTTCCTATGTGGCACTGTTTATCGGAATACTGTTTCAAAAATGGTCTGTGCTGAAACAGTACTGTAAAACCCTTACAAGACGAGTTACAAAAGAACACCAGAACAAAGTCAGAATCAATAATCAATATCCTTTTCTAACCATGGCAAAAACTTGTCAAAGCCTAAAAGCACGCTATTTCGAGTTTATAAATGTTTTCTTAAAACATATTTATAGCATAGAACTCTCCTTTCACTCAAGGAAAGGTTACATTTCACTGATATACGTACTTTTCGTACGATTTGCATGTCATCTTCGCGCACTCGTTAAAATGGCGTCTTTTCCCGTAATATTTAATTAGTTTTTCAAATTTAAGAACCAAAGAAGGCATAAAGAAAAGACGTGTATGGAACTGTGAAGAAAAGACAAAAAAAAGGCTAAGCTTAGACTTAAAAACATTCAAATTACATGATGGAGAAAAGCATTCCGAAGCAAGGAATTTCAGAATCTTGGCTTCCGAGGAAGAAAACTTCATTCCTAAATTCATAATTATTACAACAACAGGAAGCAACTGCATAGGGATGTTTAGAGGTTAAGACATCGAGAGAAATGTTTCGTCGATGAGACAAAGATTAAACAGTAGCAGCAGGACTTGGACCTATCACGTTACAGATACGTCTCTAATCTCGATCAAGAACATCACGAGGTTAGGGCAAACCTGTCCAGATATGACAACAAAACTCTATGCAAGGAAGAATGTGAGATTTATACAGGTAAAAAATGGTCTCCGGCGTTTGGTACTTTCTACCATGATGCAAAGAACCAATGTTATTAGAACCAGAGTTACCAACTGGTTGAATATAAGAACCTAAAGAAAGATTTATGGTAAATGACAAACCAAGTAGAGTTATTGGTGAGCATTCCAAAAAAGGAGAGAAGCAATCTCACCAGGATTAAAATCAAAATAATTGCCCATGAATATTGAAGGAAAATACGAAATAAGGCTCTACTGAACAGCATTAGTTGCGTTTTACAAGACGCCAGCTATTTATTTCTCAATTCTCTCACAGCCTGAAGGTGGGGCTTTAAATCTTCTGTACATTTTGACTTGTTTCTACTGGATTGCCCTGATACAATGCCAATGCGAAAGATAGCGTCATCAACATAGATGCTGATGAACTAAAGCAAGTTACCAAGAACATCACTGGTCTAAAAAAGAAAGAGAGTTGGACCAAGAATAGAACCTTAACGAACGCCAGAACTAATGGAATACTCTTTAAATGTAATTCCATCCAGTGCACCACACATTTTACGATAAGAGAAAGCATTGGGTGATACTAAAGGCCCTTCCACAACTACCATAACGAGAAAGTATTGACACAAGACAGCCTGTCAGACCTTATCAAGAGTTATAGCACGTCCTTCACTAGATTTATCCATAACGTTATAGATACGTAACAAAATAACAGTCGAAAAATCAATAGTGGAGTGAGATCATCTAAATCGGTAAAGAACATCAACAAAATGACCTTGTCCCTTCAAGAATTCCACCAGTACACTGATGAAAAGTTGCTTCAAAACCTTTCTGATGACGGAAAGAAGACTTTCCAAACAAAAACCCACGCCGCTATCAGGCACCATTTAAAACAGTAGTACCTATAAAATTCACAATAGATGTTAATGTAAACAACGCCATTTTTCAATCAAACTAAAAAAACACAATCTCGAACCTCGCAACGATGTGCTATTTTTGTCGCTGACATGTCAATATCTTTATACTGCTCCCTGGCTTCATCCCTTTCTTCAAGAACCACTGCGTAATCATTTTTTACTGNTTCAAGAATTCTACCAGTACACTGATGAAAAGTTGTCCCTTCAAGACCTTTCTGATGATGAAAAGAAGACTTTCCAAACAAAAACCCACGCCGCTATCAGGCACCATTTAAAACAGTAGTACCTATAAAATTCACAATAGATGTTAATGTAAACAACGCCATTTTTCAATCAAACTAAAAAAACACAATCTCGAACCTCGCAACGATGTGCTATTTTTGTCGCTGACATGTCAATATCTTTATACTGCTCCCTGGCTTCATCCCTTTCTTCAAGAACCACTGCGTAATCATTTTTTACTGTTTCTAATTCACTTCGCAGCGTTTCATTTTTATTCTGCAGCGAAGCATTCAGTCCTGATATATATTCATTTTGAGCAAGAAGTCGGCTTCTCTGCAAAACAAAATAGATAAAATTTAGTAATTGAGTACAAAATTCAGAAAAGATGAGCCTCACTAACCGGTATTGCAGCTGATGACTACAACATATAAAGAACTAAAAATAAAAATAATTGGATAAATAAAACATTCTATTTTTAGTAGATTTCAAAGCCCCAGCTATACATATATATGTAAAAATTAAAATAAAACAGAACATAAACATTTTCACCATTAAAGTTGCTTAACATTGGCAATTTTATTTTTGATAAAATATTGCCATAGCTAAACACAAATGTCAATGAGAAATGTTTACAACTCTTTGGATCTCGGTACCTCTTTTTCTAGTAGCTCATAATCTTCTCTTGAAAATCCTTTTTTTTCGCCTTCACTGCCTGCTCCGCTTTTAAGATCAGCTCTAAAATGGTGTAACAATATTTCAGTAAATAATACACACAAAATTATCTTGCAAAAGTCTAACAACAATGAAGCTTAATTTGAAAAATCGCAACTCCACAGTTTTCACCAAATGTATGAGTTATGTAATGCTGCAACACTTTCAACATCATTGTGATGTCGACCCGATCCCCCTCCTACTTCACCTACTCTCTGTCTCTCTATTTTTCTCTGTTGGTCTGTCTCGCATATAAACACACACAGAGAGAAATTGTTACTGGTACAAAGTAGCCCCTTACAAAAACACTACTAACTACATAAAAATTAATAAATTCAGTTGTGAAATCTACCTAGAATAATGAGTAAGACTAAAGGAAAGAGTGACTGTCGCTTAACCCAAAACATAATACACGCTACAATAACGCTTATGGTACTCAAGATTATCCAAGAGTACCCCCAAAGGAAAAAATCCTACCAAGTTGAAGTGTCAATGTAGCCCACAAAATCTACCTGAAAAATATCTCATGGAGTTCCAAAGAAGTTTAATATATTTAACACCCATTCTGTTACTTATTATTATTATTATTATTATTATTATTATTATTATTATTATTATCGAGTGGTTACACACCATCTAGTCTAGTGATGGATGGGTGAAAAACCCACATTCAGCGCCCAACAACAAGCCAGGAAAGTTGAATGCAGGCACATGTACTGTAGCCACAAGAGTGAGATAAAATAACCAAATAAAAATGGAAACATCACTTCAACCTTGCAAGTGGCGCCTCACAACCAGTGAGGAAAGGCATATTGCTCAAGCGGTTGTTGTTGTATGACAACAACTCATGACTACAGCACTCCCCACTCCTAGCCTGATAGCTGACAATACATGGAGAGATGTCTTAGTACTAGCACTAAGTCTGGTATTGCAGCATTGAATACAGACTGGATATTT
>RDPX01000098.1:1405167-1451745 GCA_003991215.1 Morbakka virulenta | reverse complement strand
AACAGTCATTCGCCCTGCGTTGATGTATGGATGTGAGAGCTGGCCAATAACGGAGAATTTGGCGAATAAGATCAGCGCCTGTGAGATGAGAATGATACGGTATTGTCTACAGATCAGTCTTGAAGAGCACAGAAGGAATGAGGGCATCAGGAAAGAAGCGGGAATACCACCGATCACGGAGTTAATGAGGAAGAAACGTCTGGCGTGGTTTGGACATGTGAGCCGTAGGGAAGAGGACTTTGACTTGAGAAGATCTTATGAGATGCAGATGAGTGGCAAACGAAGCGAGGTAGACCCAAACATAGGTGGGAGAATACCATCAAAAAGGACCTGCAAGTGTGTGGCCTGCAGAAGGACGATGCTCTCGACAGGACAAAATGGAACGGAGTGGTGAAGCGTTGCCCTGCACCCGCTAACAGAACAGGTGACGGCGGACAAAGGTGAGAAAAAACAAACAAACTGAAAACCGTTGTAGATAAAATCATGTGATAAACCTAAGGAATAGAGTACCATATAATCTAAAAATTGTTTTGGTCTTCCACTGGTTGACAGAAATATGATTAACCGCAATTATTTGAACATAACGAGTGTTTGTCATAGTTAAATATTAACATGGCTGTTTAAATGTACTTACTTTGTTTCTAATTCCACCACTTCTTTCTGGTACTGTTCAACGTTACCCCGTAATATACTTATTTGGCTATTCTTTTCTTTTACTATCTTGTTTAGCTTGTCGCTGTCTGATGCACTCAGTTGCAGCTCATCAATCCTGTCAGAAACACAAACAAAAAGTTAATATTAGGAAAATGAAATGTCGTACTACTTACAAATACTCCAGAAAGTCACTGAACACAAAATGGTTTTGCATTTCTGTTTTTCTTTTCACAAGAGCCATGCAGGCAAGAAGATGTTACACGAAATAGCGGAAAGGTGAATTTGCAATTACAACATAGTCGTTTCATTTCAGTAAAAATAGCACATAGTTCTCTTAACAGTTTTTGACTCCGGTAAATATTACCCTCGTTTTCATGTACTTTCTTATGAATTATTCATATGAAAGAGACATTTTCAAACCTGCTTCTAGAACACAAGTGAAAATTTTGATTTACGAGGTATAACGATCATCGTTAGCCCACTAATACAAGTACTATTATTACTGAATTTGATAATAAGTGGGAGTCGTCTGTTTATTGCAAGCCGCAGGGAACCCTAAGCAAATATTTGGCTATGGACGACAACCTACGGACTAACATTCATCTTGTACGTGCTGAATGCAATTGATATTCTGAAATCGATATTCAACATTTTTAGAGGTACGTATATTATACACTGTATACTTTTATTTGTAAATTTATCTCTAAAAATTTAGTTCCCAATAGGCAACGGGAGCTGGTTGCAGTCCTCTCTGGGGGGTTAAAGTCAAAATGCTGGCCAGTTTAAATTCTTTTAATTTTGGAAAGTCAAGCCTTGTCTTAACTCAATTCACCACGTAAAACTTCCCACTGCGACCTATCCCAACAACAAAACCTACGACGCTTCAAGAAACAAAAAGAAATCAACCACTGCTTTTAAGTAAAACCAACGCAATACAAAAAGTCAAGAGCAAAAATGAACCTTCTATTCAATTTTGACTGCTGTTACGAATAGCAAAAAGAATATTTCAAATGAAGAACAAACCTCTTTTCGAGATCTGATATGACTCCATCTCTCTCCTGAACTGCTAGTTTCATTCGCCTATTTTCTGACGTCAGATCGTCAATTCTAAAAATGAAAAATTCAGTTTAATAAACAGGCCAAAACACACTTTTGATGTATTATTTACTTACGAAATAATTATTAAGATTTCTCACAAAGTAGGAGCAATTTATGTGATTAAAAGATAAAACAGCAACAGCAACATTACCGATAGCAACATTAATAGACTATTTCAATAGGGAGGATGAAATTTTATTTCGCAAGTTTATGATTGCTTGATTGAAATCTTACATACAGAATACACCGATAGTAAATACCCCAAAAAATCAACACATATTTTCTTGATGAGATATGTATTGTTTTAGATATCAAGTTTAGCGTCAATCCCAGAAAAAATGTTAATCAGAGCATGCATCAGGTTCAGACAGAAAAGTGAATTTAAGCTTTCTCAGTAGTTTTCCACCGTCACCTTCCTACGATATTAAATACTAGAGCTGCGTGAATTGCATACACGTTCGTAACCGTGCACCTAATACACAGCTTAAAGTGCTCCAGCGTACAAGAAATAACAATGCAAGCAAATTTATCTAAAAAAATATGGTTTATTTAGCTCCTGCTATGTCAACAACTATGTTTAGCCTGGGGTTTGAGTTGACTTAACAACATCAATAGGAAACATGTTGAATTGGATAATCCAAGCTTATTAAACGCATCCACAATTTTCAAAACGGGTTGTGATGAAGTTCTCATTTCCTACGTAACATGAAAAAATCACTGCTGTTTCAGACTTCTTTTGTAATTGTTATATTTACGCTTTAGATAAGATAGCCCGACGCCATATTACATTAACAGGTGCATGGTATACTATCTGAAGCCTAAGCAGCAGTTTTGCATAATCAGTCTTGGCATGGCTACATAAAATCGGCTGCTACATTTGCTTCTCCTTGGGTTATGTCACCGTACAGGGCAAACTACTACTCCACACCTTAAGCTTTTCTGTATCTTTACGAATGGAAAGTTCGTCCCCGTATGAAATACCGTTTTTATGTTGGGGTACGTGTACCATTCCGTCACCTGGTACACTTTAACTCTTTCAAAGGAGAATCTCCAATACTGTATATTACTCTCCTGCTTCAGGCATATAACCCACGTTACATCGAAGTCGCGTTATCAGTCTTCGAAATTTCTATCGTTACTATCACGGGAATGTGTATTTTCTTTTGTTTCGTGCTACTCACAGCATTTTCATTCCAATGCCTCTGCGGTTTCACGGATAAGGAAGTCTTGCCATAATCCTAGTGTCTTTCGAAGTGTTTGAACAGGCGCAGTTTGTATCTTCTCAAGATACTAGCTGGCCTGGTCCAACGGATTTTTGAGTCAACGCAATTTTCGTGCGTAATTCTGTCTCCTTCATATATCCCAGTTAATCTTTTCGGAACTGGATATAATGGTCTTGCAATTAATTGTTTTAAGTGTCATGGCCCTTATATCTCCTTAGCAAGATTCTGATATCACCCTCTCATTGTTCTTCTCTACTACCTTATGTTTTCTGGTGGTGGAAAGGCAGCATTTTTTGACCTACTGCACTGTACATGAAGATCTGTTTGGAACGAAAAGTATTACTCTTATCATTAATAATACCGCCATCATCATAACTTCTATCTCTGGTCCATTACGATGCATTTTTACAAAAATACACCCCATATACTTGTTGCGATCCTTTCGTATGATAATCTTTGAATCCACACGGTTCCTACACTGAGAGAGCCTGCGGCCCAACCACAAGGGTGATGGTATATTCGATTGTATTTTAAGGGTTCACCTGAAAGAAGCTAATCGCCTCACTACTAAGTTATTATAGTTGTTATCACACCAGGTATAGGGAGTACTGCAAGTAATGTCAATATCAACGAGCGCTTTGGTGATAAGCTTTAAGGGTGATTTTTTACTCATTAATTACTAGGTGACTGTGTAAGTAATCAACACGTGAAACTCGCCACAAAATGATAGAATCAAGCCGGAAGACGTCATTTATAACACGTTAATTCTATGGTATATAAAAGGTAGCCGACATAATACTAAGGCATGCTTCGGTTAAACCCTCGAGAAAAAAAACCAAACACTACCATTACCTAAAAATGTAATGAAAAAATTGCTAATGCCTTTGTAACGTAAGAAAAGTCAACCGAAAAGTGCGACACACCTTTTTCCTAATGCACTAACTTGATCTTTTGTCTCGTTCAGAACTTCAGTTTTGCTTTTGACATCCATCGACTTTACTCTATCACGTACAAAGGTAGAGAGAGATATGACAGCATCTCTATAACACTAATTACTTTAGCCGCACTGTACAATGAAGTCCTTTAACTCTAACTAATTTGGTTGGATACAAAGAGAAAAAGCTGTTAACACATTCACACAATTATTCAACAAAAATTTACAGGTACAGTTGAACCTCTTTTATCTGAATAAGAGGGGCGGAAAGCAATTTGTTCGAATAACTGATTATCCGTAAACAAACGACATCTTACTCAATATACATATACATGTTTTTACATTAGAACACAAGTTTACAAATGTATTTACATGTATTTCGCTTGACATAACCTAACACGTACAGTAGCAAAAGCATTGTACTCGAGCGTGGAGCTACGCAAAGTGTGTCTTCGTAAATATTTTTCCCGGACCGGGAGATCTTCTTCGGATAATGAGAAATTCGGATAATCGGTGTTCGGATAATCTAGGTTCAATTGCAATGACATATTTTCCGTGTACCTTGCGTTTAAGATTTGAAACGTACTTTCTATCTGCTAAAACTGAGACCAAATGCAAGTTTTATCAAAGGGTTTTACAAATGTCACTCCTTGTGTTACAGGCATGAAATCCTTTAAAAGTAAGGTCCCTAAACTAGTCAACAAAAAACCCCGATGCCAACTATAAACACAAATATATAAGATTCAAAGGAAACGGTGAATTCAAACAGTCAAGAAATTGCAATAAAAGTCATGCTAAATAAACAGAATAAGATGACTGAAAAATCCTGACAAAACAATAATATCCATCGCAACCAGGTTATGAATAAGAAATAGCCAATAAAAATTAAGCTGAGATAAATAATTTTGTTTACAAGAATACTTGTTCGAAAAACGAAAATATTCACCTCAATTCTAGATCCTCAATAAGGGATTGTTTTTTCTTAATTAGCTCTGCTGCTTTATTCTTTTCATTCTCTTCCATAACTTTTAACTCTGCAAATCTACAAAGAAAGTTACAATGTTTGAATTCTGAATTAGTTTACACGAGTAAAATGTAAATTTAATCCAAATGACATTTATATGCTTTAATGTTTTTAAATCTAATCCAATTTTCGTCAATCTTAGTATCGCTGCTTCCGACATTTGGCTTGAAACAATCTAGCAATTTGCCTCGTAAAAGATTTGCACTGGATTCCGTTACGTTTTGCTGTCACACCAATACAGTCCAATACGATAAATGAACGTAAAAAACGATAAAGAAAATATTAGAGGCAAGCAGGTCCAAGTGAAAGGTGTAACTAGCGGGGTAAACAATTGAGAATACTGTCCCATTTAAACCCACAGTCATGTACACCACAGTTCTGTTTCTGCGTCCTTGAAACTTTATTGATTACCTCATGTATTGTAAGGCCACAGTCCTTCTAAAACGGAAGTAGTCTATTTATGACAACGAATGGAAAAACTTCATATTCTACCTTTTTTCCATGTCTACCAAGTCTTTTTCCTTTACCGATAACGTGCTTTGGAGATTTTCAAACCTGTGTGATAAGAATAGTTGCCAAGTGTTATACAGCATCAGAAAAAACAAATTCTTACAGATTATATTCCAAAATCAAAATACCCTCTTCTCATTCCCATCGATTATGATTATTTAAAATTAGCTAAAAAAAAGTAACCAGGCCTCAATATCTAACTTGTCAAACACGGTTTGGACGCATGCTAAAAATTTATGAACTGACGATTGCTGTTGAAAAGCTAATTTTATGTGCAAACCAAACTGTCGTTATTTTGATGATGTAAAACACTGTGACAATTTATTTCGGCAGTATGCAAAGTCGTTAAGAAACGTCAAGTTGAACTAATTACAACTAAGGTATATGCCATCCTTCTAAAAGTAACACACGGCACCATTTCGCGACAATATGCTACTCAGGTGAACGAAGGATGTCCATCCATCTATCTATCTACCTGTCTACCGATCTATCTACTTATCTATCTATCTATCTATCTATCTATCTATCTATCCATCTATCCATCTATCTATCTATCTATCTATCTATCATTCTATCTATCTATCTATCTATCTATCTATCTATCTATCTATCTACCCAACCATCCCTCCACACACATATACATATAAACACATCCATACAAACTACAAAGGTTGTGCATACATTCATTTATGCTTATTTAAATATATTTTCAGTGAATAGCGTTCCAAAGTAAATTTTTAATCAGGCTTTCCCACGTCCTTCCGTCCATTTCTTNTTTTCATTCTCTTCCATAACTTTTAACTCTGCAAATCTACAAAGAAAGTTACAATGTTTGAATTCTGGATTAGTTTACACGAGTAAAATGTAAATTTAATCCAAATGACATTTATATGCTTTAATGTTTTTAAATCTAATCCAATTTTCGTCAATCTTAGTATCGCTGCTTCCGACATTTGGCTTGAAACAATCTAGCAATTTGCCTCGTAAAAGATTTGCACTGGATTCCGTTACGTTTTGCTGTCACACCAATACAGTCCAATACGATAAATGAACGTAAAAAACGATAAAGAAAATATTAGAGGCAAGCAGGTCCAAGTGAAAGGTGTAACTAGCGGGGTAAACAATTGAGAATACTGCCCCATTTAAACCCACAGTCATGTACACCACAGTTCTGTTTCTGCATCCTTGAAACTTTATTGATTACCTCATGTATTGTAGGGCCACAGTCCTTCTAAAACGGAAGTGGTCTATTTATGACAACGAATGGAAAAACTTCATATTCTACCTTTTTTCCATGTCTGCCAAGTCTTTTTCCTTTACCGATAACGTGTTTTGGAGATTTTCAAACCTGTGTGGTAAGAATAGTTGCCAAGTGTTATACGGCATCAGAAAAAACAAATTCTTACAGATTATATTCCAAAATCAAAATACCCTCTTCTCATTCCCATCGATTATGATTATTTAAAATTAGCTAAAAAAAAGTAACCAGGCCACAATATCTAACTTGTCAAACACGGTTTGGACGCATGCTAAAAATTTATGAACTGACGATTGCTGTTGAAAAGCTAATTTTATGTGCAAACCAAACTGTCGTTATTTTGATGATGTAAAACACTGTGACAATTTATTTCGGCAGTATGCAAAGTCGTTAAGAAACGTCAGGTTGAACTAATTACAACTAAGGTATATGCCATCCTTCTAAAAGTAACACACGGCACCATTTCGCGACAATATGCTACTCAGGTGAACGAAGGATGTCCATCCATCTATCTATCTACCTGTCTACCGATCTATCTACTTATCTATCAATCAATCTATCTATCTATCTATCTATCTATCTATCTATCTATCTATCTATCTATCTATCTATCTATCTATCTATCTATCCATCTATCTATCTATCATTCTATCTATCTATCTATCTATCTATCTATCTATCTATCTATCTATCTACCCAACCATCCCTCCACACACATATACATATAAACACATCCATACAAACTACAAAGGTTGTGCATACATTCATTTATGCTTATTTAAATATATTTTCAGTGAATAGCGTTCCAAAGTAAATTTTTAATCAGGCTTTCCCACGTCCTTCCGTCCATTTCTTCTCAAGCCGGGGCTCCAACCAGTGGGAAGTTAAAAAAGGGTGAAACATGTATGGCAGATAAGCACTGCGTTTTCTGGGCAGTTTAATGTGTTTTTACTTCGAAATAGTGATTGAAGTACCCCGCCCTTAATAACAAAACGTCCACAGTTTTCTCATTTCAAGAACCTTATATGGCTTTAAGGGCTTACTTCGGCAACCACCATTATTACTTAAAGTATCTGGAATAGTTTTATCAAACATGGCTGAAGAGTAAACTTGGGATCGAGTGACGATCAAAGACCAAAAAAACACTGCCTCTCCAGCTAGCTGACGGTCCGATATCGAGGCTATAACAATAAACCATGTCATGTTAGGTGGAGCATGTAGTACAGGTGGAAGGTGACATGCTTACCAAACAAAGAAAACAAACAAAGAAATATACACACATACATACACACAACCATGAATCCATACATCCATAGATTCTATATCCTTCCCGTAGGATAAGCTGTATGATTAGTGAACACAAAATGTATTTTTGTTTTATAGAAAACAATATAGAAGGGCACCAGTTAAGTGTCAATACTAGAATCACAACATGGCTAACGAATATGTGAATTTCAAAATACAGTAATAAGTACTTTTTTCTGTTTTTTGTTATTGTCCTGTCCGCATTTTCCTTTTCCCTTGCACACGTTTCGACTCTAAACAACAATTTAACCATAGGAAGATTATTACTGTTGTACAATTAAGACAAATACATATAAAGAAAAAATTCATAATGCATGAATTAGCTAGGCTGCTTTTCAATGCAAAGTTCAGTGTAATCCCCTAAAACCCTGCTAATCAGTGTAACGTGCGTCATCTTGTGAAAAAGCACAGTTGGGCTGCATTAATATGAAATATCACCACAGTAATAAAATATAGGTGGAAACCACACACAAATACATTGCTCACTCGCTAATTGATTTTCTCACTCGTCGGGTCAAAACATGAAAACCCCCTGCTTTGACTGACATCGAATATAAAGAGCATTTTGGTGCTCTGAATAGAAATGGCTAAAGATTTAAAAACGGTGTTGCCAAAAGCAGCAACTGTAATACATTAGACACTCTACATTTATAAACGTAAGCAACATGTTGGAGAAATGCCAGTATATTCTGAAGGTCGAGAAAGGAGCTTAGAGAAGTTGGTTTTTAAAAATTTTCTTTGTTTTCACACTCTTACCAACCATCAGATAGCTTTGATGAAGGAAAAAGTATAAAAAGTCTTTATACTAGTAAGGGCTCGTATCAGTGCAATTAGAAAGGGGGTGGTGTGTATAAAAACGTAAATGTGGCAATCAATTTTTGTTGGAGGGGCGTGAAAACAATAAAAATTATATTTGATTTAAACTGAGATTCACCATGCATAATTTTTAACTAAAACGTTCTGTACTTAATGACCAAAGAACCTGAATCTTCTACGAAAGAATAAACCACCTTTGATTAACTTAAATATGTGTGGCCTAAACTACTTACAGCACAAAATATATTGTTAATATGTATTGGGCAATGAGGTGCAGATGCAGGACCAAGGGTTACAATAGTAGTCATGGTAACAACTACAACGCTGATGGCATTAGCGATGCCACCGTAACAATGATGAAGACATGGAATTGCATCAAGTGTCTCAACAGAGTTGTGTTTAATATCTGAAAGTACCTTGAGTTTTCATGGCATACCGAAATTATTCGATTAAGTGCACCGTGCGCTTAAATAATTCTGGGGATTCTAAAGGGTGCGCTTATGCAGGGGTTGAGCGTATTTGAGGGAGTGCGCTTATTGGAAAAGTCAGTTAACTTATAAAGCACTAAATATCACAAATATTTTGATCAGTACAAAGGATACGAAGTAAACTTACAAAGCTCTAAATGTCAAAATTTTCAACGTCGACATTCATCAAATTTAAAAGTGAAATTGACAAATGCAAAGATATCGGTAAACATACGGACATTGTGATTTAAGCACATGATGTTAAAAACAGAATAGAATATTCTCACTAAAATATTTGGTTTTAGTGCTTTTATTCTTGACCATCAATTTTTTACTTTTAAAAAAAGGGTTAAGTTGTTGAAAAGGAAATCTGCCAAAAAGAGTGCGCTTAATAGAGGGTGTGAGCTTATTAACTTTTTTGGGATCCAAAGGGTGTGCTTATTCGAGGGGTGCGCTTATTTGGGTAGGGTGCGGTAAATCGAATAATTACGGTACTTCATTTTTTCTTTTACGTTGTATATATAATTTAACCGGCAGCAAGGTCTGACACTCAAATACGCAGAGCCAACAAGAACGGAATATTATCGTGATAAATGGTGAATCATTGTATCCAACCCTCGATCCGATATATATACATATATATATATACATATATATATAAGTTTAACATATTACGCAAAGCTTAGGTATTTATCTCTTGTTTGTGAAAGCTGATGCAAAACTGCAATTCCTGCAGTGATTCGGCGAACGGGAAAAACTATATTAGCAGAAAGGGCGATGATGACAATCAAGATTGTTATTATTACGACCCAGAAAACCCTTGATATGCCCCGTCTTACTACCATACCTTTCTTCATAATCGCGTAATTGATTCTCCAACTGTTTTGTTTTCTCTTCTTGCTTCTTCACACTCTGATCTAGTCTATTATTTAAGGCTAGCGTTTCTTCTAGTCTGTAAAATAAGCGATTTGGGTTCGAGACTATCACAAGTAAACATATCTTTCAGTTAAAAAACCACACATATCTACAACGGTATGCTCTTGTCCAGTTACATAAAACAGCTCAATACATCAGCAATGATAAGATAATACAACGGGCAATTAAAATTAGTCCTAAAAAAATCTACAGCAAATAAAAAAAAAATCGAAGCAACGGCCGTAGCATGAACCCCCCCCCCCTTCATATTTGCCCCTCCTCTCAAAATTAAGAACGATGTGTGGAACACATCGTTCTTAATTTTGAGTAATGGTAGAGCATATGCTGACCTTAAAGGTCAGCATATGCTCTACCATATTGTTTTAAAAATCGAAAAAACCCTAATTAACAGTAACTATCCTTACTTTCCCTACTATCGATATTCCTTTCTTAAACAGCTACAGTATTTAATTATTATCTACTCAAACTCTGTCAAATTTCATGATAGTTTCCTTGTTACTACATTTCATTCCAGATCAATCAACCCCTTCACTGTTTCAAAATCAGTACAAGACAGAAGGCTTAGTAACAATTAAACGAAAGGGAACAAAACAAAACAATTCTACTTTTCATTAATGGTTGACCAGATGTTATTACATTAAAAAAATATAATATATTTTATACTGCCAGTTGATATCAAACAGTATAAGTTGTTAAAAACCATAAATCATGTAGCAAAGACTTGCTCAAACTCATTATTGATAAAGTTCATAAATTAACAATATCTCCCGAAACTTTCTGCTGTTTGGTAACCAAGTCAGCTCTTACCTATGCAACAATCCCTTTCATTAAAGCCTACATGAAATTTCCCTTTAAGCAAAGGGGAGTTAATGTCAATTGCAATCAAATAAACCATGAGACAAATAAATGTTTCCGTGTATTGGAAACAGACATCGATATAAATGTTATATGACGTGAACAATTACATTACCTTTGCTTTAAACTTGATATATTTGATTCATACTCGGAGACATTTGACGTCAATCTTTTGTTGGTATTTTCTGCCTCTTCCTGTCGAGCTTCGAGTCGAATTATTGCCTCTTCTTTTAATTTAAATTGCTGAACAAGTTTGCGATGCTCACCGTACGTTGCCAGTAGTTCACTCAGTCTAAAGAGAAAAGAGAAAACGTTTCAACAATAACAGCAAAAGTTGCAAAGGGGGCTTTCTTAAAACAATAAACAAAGCATATAGTACTCTTTTTTCTTTGGTTGGCGCTAATGATCAGGCATGGATTTCAAGTCATTTTCTTGGTGGTTATGCGTGATATTTAGGCATACGCAAACGGTTTAACGCTACTTTTAATTGCTTTTTCCTCGTTATAATACTTGGAACCTCATTAGCGATGGCAACATTGTACTAGACTCTCCTAAATACTTCTTCGTTCTTTGTGTAAAATGTCCAACTTTTGCCTTTGCTAGAAGTAGCAAGGGCAAAAGAGCAGGTAACTCAGCAATGTTACACCAACACGAGGGCAAAGTGAGGTGAGTGATAGGTGCATTTACCGAGAAGCACTGCACAGGCCTCGTATAAGACAAGACGTAGATACCTAAAATATTTAATATTTCAGAGACCAGCAAGGTGAAGGTAACAAACAGATCGCGAAAGGATCTGCCATCCGTTGATCTGAGAGAATATCAGCAAGGGGGAAATAAGAAAGCAAGTCAGTGAAATGAAATCCAGAAAAATTACAGGTTGCTCTGCATTAGTTGTGAAAGTAATAACAGGGTTGATAGAAAATGAGTATAAATATGATCCACAGTATCATGCCGAGAACCCAAGGAAGAGGACGCTATGCCAGATGATTGGAAAAACAGCATCATAGTACCAAAGAAAAAGCAGATGGGGGATCCGATGAACTATGGAAATCATATTTACGAAGCTTTTGGAATAGACAATGAAGGTATTTCAAAAAGTCCAAGTTTAAAAGGATGAGACACCACACTTTGATCAATAATGAAAGAGGGGTTTTTTTTGTTCCGTTGGTCTTAAAAAGGCTAATCCCAGGGTACCAAGAGACCATGGATATTGAGGTTTATTCCAATGAATGTACCAAGGAAGATGGTGAAGCTTGTGCAAGTAACGTACAGAAATACAACAACAATAGTAAAGACACCGTATTGGAAGACAGTATTGATAGGGGTCTATATCAAGGATACCCTTTAAGCCCTTTTCTGTTTATAGTTGTACAGAGCGAAATCAGTGAAGTGCGGAGGAAAAGCACACCGTGGGAACTTTTGTTTGCCTACAGAGGAATTATCACTTATAGTAAATAGCAAAACAGAATTGAAAGAAAAGTGACAGAAAAGGCAGGCGGATATGTCCACAAAAAGTAAAAACTCAATAGCAAAGCCCTGTTTAGAAGCAGAAAAAAGAAAAGAGCGAAAATTAAGGGCAACTAAAAGTTACCCGGTCTTCAGGCAAGTGGAGGAGTTTAAGTAAATTAGCGTTATGATAATTAGAGGAAGCTCAGAGAGATGCTTCTTACTTTGATCCTTGTTGTACTCGTTCGTAAATTATGATTACCACTTTAATCTGTCCTCGGCACAGTTTCAGCCTAAAATGCACTTCTTGTCATTGACTGATAGTCATGTAGTCAGTTTGCTTCTTGTAAATGTCACCACAACTCTTCAACATCATCATAAGTCTAGGGTGGTGTTTAAACCAAATCTTAATGATTACATGATTGTAAAATCACTTCGTACTGATACGTTTCCTCCAAGTACAATTTGAGGCTTACCTTGGTCCTGTAACAATGAACAACATTACAAGAACTTGTCTAGATGTATCAGATACAGAATTGGGGAGCCCCTTACACTTCCTTCATATATTGCCACAAGAAAGCGTCTTGATGGGGTACCCCGATTATAACTCAATGAAAAAAAAAAAGAATTTAAATGCTTCAGTAAAATGGTGGGAGTAATTGTAAATAAATAAGAAAATGGCATATAATTGATAAAGTAGTGTATAATTTTGTGGTATTGCACTACACTCAGTATTTCTGTACTGGTGATTCCTCCTCATGGATTCAGAAAGCAATTTTATGGTAATATTCATAATTGAAGTATGTACATATATTAGCATTGTCCCCAGTCCTATTACTGAAAACAGCTCATAGTCGGCTTTTATTAATGAACTAAACTTAACGACGTATGTATATTGAATGCAGGTTTTAATAGGTGTGGGTGGGGATGGGATATAAAATAATCATTCAAATCTGCAACCGAAAAAAAATGCTCTCCATATCACCAGCCTATCCAAGACAAATTATGCACCTTGCTTTTTTACGCCTTTTAGAGGTTATATCTGGTCCTAAACGCTAAAATGTATTGTGTCTAAATAACGCAACTGGAATTACCTTGCTTCTAGTTCATGTATTTTTTCATCCTTCTCTTCATTACTTAGGTCAAGCTTTCGGTATTTTGTCATTGTTCCTTCAAGCCTGGAAATATTATAAGGAAAAAAATGGTACAAACATTTTGTTAGTCTCCTACTTTAATGACGTTTTGGTAATAAGTTGTATGAGTAAAGCACCAACCACATAAGCAGAACTTAGAAACTATTACTCAACATTGACTTTTTCCTTTATTATCTTACACAAATGACGTACCACTAAATGCTGACGAAGCATTTTTCGCAATTGGCGGTAGTGTCTTCCAATACAAAACTTCTACTAACTAAAGTTGGTCGATATAAATTTCGAGCTCCAGCACTCTGGCAGACGATCTTTTGACTTACAAAGCATGCTCACTTTTACAGATTACGAAGAACAGTAAGAAGGGATGGGAGGGGGGTAATGTGTTTTGGTGTAACGTTGTGTAACATTGACGACTGAAAGTAGTAATGATGATGCAACTGAGGTCCACTTTTAACTACATTATTCATAGCATGGGCGGCACTATATAAAATAATAATTCATCAGGCAAAGTCATGACGTTCTGTGACAGTGTCTTCCCGATATTTCACAG
Source organism: Morbakka virulenta (assembly GCA_003991215.1). Lineage (NCBI taxonomy): Eukaryota > Metazoa > Cnidaria > Cubozoa > Carybdeida > Carukiidae > Morbakka > Morbakka virulenta. The sequence goes on along the minus strand of RDPX01000098.1, from coordinate 1,437,515 downwards.
GGTGTATATACCTAGTAAATTAGTACACCGAGTTCTACACTTCCTCTGGCCATTATTTTCGCTGTAGTTCAATTTTAGTACCTGGGGTGACCTAGGTACGACTGTCAAGTATTCCCACAAAACGATGAGTACAATCATGAAAGGTTCAGGACCGCATGATGAACTATTTAATGTTTCTAACAAAGACAAGCTCTAAGGCAAAACTTCTTTTGCATTACTGGGCTACAACAACTGCGAAGTGCAATACAAAATGACAATTAATCTTTTAAATTTCAACAATTAAGTTGGGTTGTGTCTATAACGAATAGAAGAATGGATTTCATTAACTTCAGTTGCAAAATAAGTTCCATTCGAAGTGGATACAAAAATTCTCTTTCCGAATTTGACAAATTTCAGGTTTCCAAAATGACAGCATTTTATGCCTATGCCTACCAAAAGCTGGTCATAAAATTAAAAGCAATGTATCCTGGTCCATTGATAGTAAATTCTTTCCTGCAATAAACGCTTCTGTTACCTCTGTTACACAGCCCTGTTGTACTTCTCAACATCTGTGACTTTATTTTTAAATTTCTCTCGCTTCCTGAAAACGCATGCAACATCATCATTCCGCTAGAAAAATTGCAGGAAGAATCTACTAATGATTTACCTTGATTGCAGCTCTTGAATTTTGCTCATCTTACGTTGTTTGTCACTTGCTACTTCTTCAAGTCTAAGAGGCAATACAATAACATTAATGAAGCTCTTGGCCATGCCAATTAGGAATAAAAACTAGCCAGCGGCAATCAAATCAATAACCAATGTGTGGTGAGATTGTGACTGACACCATACATGTGCGCATGCGCACCTGTCATACTATATCTCACAAGGAAGGGGGAGACGAGACGGGGGAGCCAGTAGTTATTCAAGTAAGAATTCGTGTTTTACCTGTTTTTATTTCAATATATTATTTTATAAGTAAAAAACCAATCCGCAAAGAGAAGATACTGGCTGTGCAACGATATTAAGTCACAATAGCCGAGTTGAGCTTTACATTACAGCAAAAGAACTTCGTGTCCGTGTTCTGCATAATCAAATGACCTCGGAAAAATTAAAAGCCAATTGAATGACAAAAGTGAAATTTAGACCCACTCAAGTTTGGTGACTGCTCTGTGGAAAACAAAGTACCAACTTCCATCACTTTCGAAAACAACTGCTGGTCAAACTGTCATAAAAAGGATATATTTTTGTACCAAAAAAAATTCAGCACAGTCAAGTCGACGTTTCTTTCATTCGTCAGTTTCAATTCTTTACCCTGCTATTCCAAGTACAGTTCTGTTTCCTTTTATTATGCGTGTCAACTCAAACACTGCTCTATAAAATTTTATTTTACTTTGCTTGCAAAAAGCCATAACTGTCCTTACTAGTAGAATCAGAAGAACCTGAAATTGGTGACTGAAATCAAGATGGAAATACAGGAGCTACTTAACATGATAAGGGTCCAAAGTGGGGTAGAGACTCGACTAAGAATGTCCGAAATTTGATTTGGATCATTCCCATAAGTATCGTGAGCACTTTGTAGCAAAAGCAATGAAACGGTTTAGATCACACGGGTTATGATTACTTTAAAAACCCAGCTTATCAAGACTGATGTTGCAGTTTGTTTTAAAACATAAAATATTTGTAGTGTGATACTCAAATACGGTAAAATTAGCGGAGGAAAATTACCGAGACTCAAGGGACATAATTTTCTCCTCTCTTCTTCGGATACTTTGCTGTCTTTTAACTTTTACATCCATCAGCTCGTCAACTCTAAAAAAACAGCAAGCAATTGGTAACAAGTACAAAAATAATACACAGGCATGAACCCTACCACCACCACCACCGCGCGCGCATTATTATGGCTGCAGTCAAATAGTTGAAAAATGCGATATCCTGGACCGCAAGCATTGAAACTGAAATGGCAGTTGACTTTTTGACTAAAAGTAAGGTGCATTTGAAGGAAAGAGCCAAGGATGGGGAAATTGACTGGAAGCAGGGGCAGTATAAGTGTTAATGACCATGCTTTTCGCATTTGAGGGGAGAGAGAGGGAGAGAGAGGGAGAGAGAGGGAGAGAGAGGGAGGGCGAGGGAGAGAGAGAGAGAGCGAGAGAGAGCGAGAGAGAGAGAGAGAGAGCGAGAGAGAGCGAGAGAGGTGTTACTGAAAGTAGGCACTTTTGCTACAAAAAGGAGGATATCTGCTATTTCCTCTTTGTGCCAAATAAACATTAACATTTGGTTACAAAATTCAAGCACTTGTTGTTTCTGGCTTTTACACTTATGAAGAAACTGTTGGACCTAAGTTAACTGACTTCCCAACTGCAGCTCTAGAACTGCTTTGTATACAGCCACATGCGTCTTTTGTTATTTAAGAAAAAATCAGTGAATCAAAAGACCCCAAAGCAACTAACTTTGCAACTTAACTTCCAAAATAACAATTCCTTTACACTTAAAACAGTCCATTACACTTAAAAGAATGGGCTCGATAGGACACAAAATGACTTGATGGATCATGATAAAAAACCGCTATGACATAAAGAAAAATACCGAAATTTAACAACTGTGGTTTTAGAAATGTATGTAAGAAATTTGCAGTAACAACAGCAAAAAAAATTTCACAAAACCATACTTCCGGTTTAGTTCTTGAATCTGATCTTCAGCATTCTTTGTGATAGAGTCCTTAAGCTGTTCTGTTTTGTGCAATGAATCTTCAAGCCCTCTTATTCTATAACAAATAAAAAGAGCGTGTACATTGCAACACACCAGAATTATCGGCTAGTACACTGTACAACAAGTAGCTGCTTCATGCATTATAAAACATAGAGCACTTGTATGTCTTGATTGGAAATTACGAAAATTTCATTCACTGTTTATACCTGGCTAAATGCAATAAAAAGTGCAACCATCAAGATGATTCGTAGGAAAACAGAGGCCAAAAATAATAAAATACCAAAAACCCACGTGTTAAATTTAAGATGTTTCTATTTCAATTCCAGCAAGGGTCAATACTTTCATGACCGCCTTCTCTACAAACTAACCTATCGGAGCATACCGATATTTTAACTTTATCTCTCACTCACAATAATAGAAAAATAGACACATTTAAGATTTTGACATCGGCTTTAAACACAAAAACAAAATGACTCCACGGAAAAATCTTGGGAACAAACCCCAGCATGGAGTGAAAATTGAAAAACCTCATACATGTTGTTTATTAAGTTATTAAGTTGCCTATTTACAAACTCGTCTCAACCCATTAAAGCTTTTAAAATTTTACAAATTCTACTGTCTTAACTTTTCCATACAAATCAAGAAATCTAAAAATAAACTTAGACAAAGGGATTTAGTTCTACATGAATTAACTTAAGATATGACACAACGCAGTGCTTCCCTTCAACCGCAATGAAAATGCGTTAGGAAATTCAAACTCGTCTAATTCTTACCTCAGTTGTAGCGTGGATACCTTTTCGTCCTTCTGATGCACTTGCTGGTTTAAACGCTCATTGATTTTAACGGCTTCTTCCAAGTCCTCCAGTCTAGTTAAATGCAAAGGACACAGATTTGTCAGTCAAGACATGCAAGTAAGGGCATGCATTGGTTTCAGTCTTTATCATGGCCTCAAGCCATTGTCAGCAATGTGTGCAGCGCAACATGGTCAAAAGACTGGATTTTATATACGTCAAACAAGAACATATTCACTGTAAAATAAGATTTAAGCCCCATACCGGTACCTGGTTTTCACTTGAACACATCAACGTCATAGTCAAGTTGCATCAGGTTTGTTAGGATGTTACAAAAATGTTCATTTCTTACATGGCGATACATCACAAGCTATTTTATGGGTAACTATAACACATTCTAGCATGGTTATTCTTCCAATTCTACCTTGCGTGTCACGTATATCATATCAGTTCAAGTTCAAAATAGACCTACAAAAGTTATGATCGGTGTTTTAAGGGCTGTGCTAGCTCTCTAGGCCATGATTTGTTCAGGTGATTTCTGCAAAAAATATTCAATAACAAGCCAAACCTTAATTGTCAGCTGTTCTGGAAAGTGGGTGCTAACGATATTTTGCAATTTGCAAAAAGCACTTTACTGACTAATGAATGTAACCCTCTAATCTGTTGGGGGATATTCTAATTTCCAAAGCCAAAAAACCAATTATCTGGAGGCAAATTTAGGTGGCTTTTAAAAATGACACTACACTTTTTCAGAGGGGAAAGCCCTACAAAGATCAGAGGTCAATTACTTACAGCATACAAAGGTAGCAAAACACCCAAGGCTTATATTGTGGCTTAACTTCAACTGCAAGTTGTAAACTCTTGTGCGGATGTTACTTAACGTAAACAAGGAGCAACTACTCGGATTCTTCATTACATATTGCTAGTTAAAGAATCCTTGCTCTTATAAAGATTATCTTACTTACATTTTAATAAGAAAGAAATGAAATCCTCGTGCAATTGCAAGTGCATGGGTATTTTATCAATTTCGCCCCAATAGCAAACTCAAAATCACCTCTATGCCTAGACCCATCGTATGGTTACATGCCAAAATGTAAAGAATCTATGTAAGCAAAAAAAGGCGTTTCGTCAATTACTGAGCGGAAGTCTTTGGTGTTGGCATGGTGTTTGTTTTAGGAATCATTTCTTACCTCGAACGAACCTCTTGAACAGTTGTAACACGAAAAACCACCATACAAACAGCTGTCAATACTGGGAGAAAATCTCCCCAAAGCAATTTCTGAATCCAGCTTTGTAACACAGAAGCACAAACTTAAAACTCAATGGGCATTACCCCCTCCTACCTTTCTTCTAAACTTTGGATTTTTTCGTCTTTATGCTTTGTGCTTTCTTTTAGTCTTAGGTTCAGCCTGTTTACATCATTAAATTGATCCAAACTACACAAAAGAGAGGAATACATAAAAGGCACGGTCAATTTCGTGTTATGAAATCGCTAAAGGGAAAAGCACAATTAAATTAGATATCAACTAGCTCAAACAAAAAAATTTCCACCATGTGTTTACAAAGTCATAAAAGCAATCTTTTACTGATTTTTTTTTATTTATCCTCCACGATCAAGCGGTTTGCTACCATGAAACATGTAACTGTTGACACTCTGATAAAATTACTCATAACTTGTTTGCTAAGCCCAAATGACCAGGGCATAAAACTGACCTCGTCACTCTCAAAGGTAAGGTCAAAGATTCTTGCGCTTTCACTGTCGATGGCTTTTGTACTCGATCCCCTAATTTCCTATCCAATTCAGTATAACAAATAAATAGGTAGAGGGTCAAATGTTCTATCCCCCTACCTATAATTGTTTTTAGGCGGGTTTTTGGCCAAAAAGAACTTCTGAATTACATAAATCACTCCTTGATTACACGTCCCGTCTTCCCAAATCATTATCCAATCATACCTTCTAAGACACTTCTAGCCACAGTAGTAACCACCGGGGTCATTCGTACAACCCCAACCATTGTTTGGACAACAGTGTAACTCACACTGTATACTTTTATCATCCTTTGAAATAATAGAGCTGTTTTCACTGTAATAATTGTAATCAATGTTGTTTGTGTTTCTCATATATGACGGGGAAAGTTTAAAATTTCTATCAGTGAAAAGGTGATAAAAGTTAAACACAAAAAAGTTGAAAATAAAAGTAATTTTAATTGCGATGTAAAGCTTGTAAGCGCCCTATGTGGTGGCTTAGGTGTAGTGAAGATAGTAGCTGGCGACATCTACGTAACTGCATCAAGCAACTTTAAAAGTAAAATTATATACATTGTCTTTGTAAAAAGATATGCTGTAATATACAAACTCGACCTTTCTTCAAGCTCTTTAATCTTTTCTTCCCTTTGTCTTAGTAGGTTTCCAAGTTTTGTGCTAACAGATTCAAGTTCTTCTAACTGTTCTATTCTAAAAAAAAGAACGAACGTAAAAAAAAATATTAGAAAGTTGGGTCTACACTGACAGAACATAAAGCCACGCAGACAGTGCTACAATATATTTAAGAACAACACTTTCTTTAATTAGAGAACAGAATCAAGAAGAAGGTTAATGACTCTGCATAATGCCATGTATTCTGTAGTGTAATTCTCTTGTTCTTCTGCCCATTTCTTGTAGATCACTAACAGTTCAGTCAAAGAAACCAGCTAAGTGTCTCAGTACTGGTAGAGCCCAAGTATTTCTTTGATTATGTTCCCAACATTAATCTTGGCTGTAAGCATTTTCCTTTTTGCCTTTTCAATTGTTTAACTTTGTCTTTCATATCTTTCCGCTGTATTTCGTTTGACAGTAATATACCCCGATATTGGTAGCTGCCATCTAGCTTCAGTGATCATATATATATATATGATATATATGATATATAATTAAAATAATAATTGTTATTGTTTTAATTTTTTGGTAGGTACCAGTGGGAGCCCAGCTGAGACAGAAAAGCAATAGAAAAAACATCCCAAATGTAGAAAATGATTAAGATTTGATTCCGATGGCCTATGATTATTAACATAAAACAAGGTGCAAAATGTGGCAGTGGCAGACTCAAGGATGTACATACTTTCGGTAACTGTTACGACAGAGTGGTTCATAAATCTAGTACTGCGAAGGAAAAACATGTAATTAATAGGAGTAGAGAAGCACAAAANAGCTGCCATCTTGCTTCAGTGATCATATATATATATATATATATATATATATATATATATATATATATATATATATATATATATATATGATATATATGATATATAATTAAAATAATAATTGTTATTGTTTTAATTTTTTGGTAGGTACCAGTGGGAGCCCAGCTGAGACAGAAAAGCAATAGAAAAAACATCCCAAATGTAGAAAATGATTAAGATTTGATTCCGATGGCCTATGATTATTAACATAAAACAAGGTGCAAGATGTGGCAGTGGCAGACTCAAGGATGTACATACTTTCGGTAACTGTTACGACAGAGTGGTTCATAAATCTAGTACTGCGAAGGAAAAACATGTAATTAATAGGAGTAGAGAAGCACAAAAATGTCTTTTATTTTTAGGGAATATATATGTAAATTTCATGTGATTTAAAGACAAAAAGTCTTCATTCTTACGGAGTTAAATTTCCTTTTAAAGGTTGGTTTCCACCACTATTTTCGCTGCCTAATAACGAACGGGCCAACATACTATCGTGAACTGAAAAACCACCTCAAAACATCTGCTCAGGCAAAAGGAGGCTAAGTGACATTAGTGCTCGTTAACTGAAGTTCCGATCAGACGTTTCGATGCTAAACATGGTAGTGAGATTATACTCCGTTAATCAAAATATTCATTTCTCGCTTGATATATAAAGAATACCACTAATGGTATGAATAACTTACACTGTGTTCTAAAGCACTTTGTGATTTCAATTTAGTTCGATCTGGAGAAGAGACAATATGTAACGATAACACTTACTTGGTCTCCAGTGAATGAAGCTTTTCTTCTCTTAATTTCAAAGCATGTAACAGCTTCTTAGACCGTCCTTGGCTTTCGTCGATTCTACGAGAAAAACAACACAGCAACTCTTCCAATATACCTTTGGTTGAAAGAATCCAGGACCAGGTTATTATGAAAATGACATCAAGGACGGCGTTAGAAAAATTGAAACAGTTAAGAAAGGATCAGGTGTCGATAAAAATGTATTTATTAAACCATTAAATAAAGTTCATTCGCGCGAGGCTTGCTGACAATACGACGTCCTCCTTTGATATTGTCCGAAAAAGAATAAGTAAAAATAAAAAATAAAAAATGGAGCTTCCAAATACTCCAGAAACCCAAACAAACGTAAAAGAACTTTGCAGGTGACGGGTAGGGAATACAGCTCTCTTCAATTAGGATAGTTGTACTTAAAATCTTTTCTCCTCATATTTTCAGCGCTTGTGTAAACAAACACATCTACAAAAAGCATACCGCTGCTGCTTTGATTGATAAATGATGCCCTAATGAGTTACAAGAAATACACCAACAGCTTTCACTGTTGACTATATACATCAATTACATTCAATCACGAGTAGAAAATACACGAGCAATTAAAAATATTTTTTATTTTGTTAAAAAAGTACATGAGCTCTAAATGGCTTTAATACGCTTCTGATACTGGTTCCGTCTCCAATGAGGTGGTGACATTTTTTTACATACTTTAAATATCTGTTCCATCACTTCCCCAATTCATATCAGAAAGCATAAAGAAAGGCCAGTGTATGCCACTTTTTAGTGAATAAAAAAACTTGGGGGCAGTACTTTCAGGACTGTGGTTGGGGTTCAACCTAAAACCACTCCCACAATAAGCCAGTCTTCAACTATTTTGTTAACATGACGGGTGCTTAAAATGACCTAATCAACATCAGTAGAATTTACAAGTACTAAATCGAAATAACTTACAGGGTTTCCTTTTCTACCAAAAGCTCATCTTTATAATCTAATGCCTTCTGCATAGTTTGGATTTTTGATTCCTTTGTCTTCAGCATCTTGCTTAAGCTGTTCTTATCAGAGGCAGCACTCTCGAGCTCATACAGGCTGGAAGAAAAATGATACAGGGTGTCATGTGCTCAGTTTAACAAGCCCAGTGAGCTTAAACTTTTTGATTTGACAAAGTAACCTAAGGACTTTCTCCCACCTATCTCTCCCAGTCAAAATGTCATTCTGTTATTAATATGTGGATATTACTCCATCAAAAGTAGTTTATAACATTTAATCCAACAAATACGTACAAGTAATGCTAAACTTTTTCCTGCAAGGCCCCATCTATACGAATAATATGTAATCTAACCTAAATAACTGCCACTGAAAAAAGAGATCAACAGTATTCCTAGTGAGCAGTCATATGCAGAAACAAAAACAAAATACACAAATAGAGTAACTGAAATTTCGGTAACATAACGAGGATGCGTTCGGTACGAGGGATGAATATCTTTTTAACTTATTAAAAAGAAAGCAAAAATACTCATCAACCTACATTCAATACCTGAATATGCTTCATAAAATTGCTTGTCTACATTAGAACAAGAAAAAAAAGTTTCAGGGGGTTTTCTGCGCCAGTATTGTGGAATCGAGTTATGTTGTAACGGAAATTACAGCAAACATCGATTGAATTGACTGACATTACCTTCTATGCTTTACATGAAAACAGTTTTCATTATTATGTTCCAAATTTTAATTTTTTTCTTTATTTCAATTACTTTCAAAATAACATGTCACTGGTCCAGATTCATGCATTTTTTACTAGGTAAACCAAGCTCCAGTATCCCAGAAGGCTAATCATCCATGTTTTTATCGGGCTTCACTACTTATCCCAGATTGTCCATATTATGCTATTCATATATTGCGCTTTTTTTCACTTTAAGTATAAAGGGCACGCATTGGTAATAAATACTCTTTTCTCTGTAAATGTGTGCTTCATCTTTTAGAGTAGTCATATCTAAACAAAAAATACAGAGCTTGGTGTATCCAGATTATTTCCACGTCAATAAAATGCCATTCCGTAGAATGCCAAGTGGTATCCGCACTACAGCTACGGCAATACCTTAATTAAAATATAACGTTTATTTTTGTCGGAAGCTCTTTTGCAGGCATTTTCCTGGCGTGAGATGCCAGAATGAAACGCCACAAAACATGCGTTATGTATTTTATCAATGTGAGGGAAAAGGAAAGACTAAATAAATCCAATCAAAATGTTGCAGGCTATCTAAAACAAGTGAAAACCAAATATGTTTTTATTTATTTGTTTTACTTAAAACATTTTGAGTTCAAACAGCGTAAAGTAATTGGTAGTGCCTGATCTGCCTGCCATCCGGATGCATTACTAGCTATGCATATCCAGTTTCCATTGTCTCCACTTTGCAGCTTTGAACTAAAGTTCGTATCTGGTCTTTAAATGCTATGTAGCGAATCACAATAAGTCAACGGCTGTCTTAGATCCTTATTTTCTTTAACGACATGAAAGATTTCGACCAAAATAAATGTTACTTTAAATAGGATATTCAGCAAGAATAGTTTATTTGACAATTACACTAACGTAAGGGAATCTGAAAGTGAGAACCTAAAACCAGTCTCTTTTCGTTTTCATCGGTAGGGTAAAAAGTAAAATGCATTAGTATGCAGCTTAAAAATCAAGATAAATTTATATCTCAACGTGTTAAAATAACTAAATTAGAGAATCCTTCTAGTTTACTCTGCCCTAATAAGATATTATTAATTAATAATATTAGTCTAAGCAAGGAGGTAGGGCGGATTACGAAACAAGACAACAAAATCTGAACTTGGAAATAGGAAAAATAATCAGAAAAGTAGCTGTACTTTTTCTCCAGTGAATTATATCGTTCTTCTTTCTGTTTTACTTTGGCACCTAACTTCTTGTTTTCTGTTGTCAGCTCCTCAATTCTATAATCGAATGATTAAAATTCCGTCAGACATAAAATTTAATAACATGGGTATTAAAAAATATGAGAAAAAAAGAGTTATCCTTAAACTGATTAACTTATATCATATTTAAGGAGTTCGAAAACCTGCAACCAGTCTGATAGTTATTTTCTTTCATCAAAATGTCCGGCAATTCTAACGAACAAATAAAATTAGCATCAATACCTTGCCTCTAAATCATACAGCTTTTTTGATTTTTCTTCCAGAAGAGTGCTGTGTTTCTTGGCTTGGCCCGCAGTTTCTTCTAATTGGTGAAAACTAAAAAATAGAAGATAGCTGAATATTTATGTCGATTTCCACATATTCAAATAAAGTACAACAAGAAAAGAGATACATAGGAAAACAAACAGAAAAAAACCCTGACTACATGGTATGTGAACATCGAACAGTGGGCAATAAAACCCAGATGCAAGCCAAATAAATAAAATGCACCTGAGAATGTTAGCAAGGGAGACTTGTTTTTTTATGTTTCATTTAAAATTCTTACTGTCGTATTTTGGTACAAATTTCTTTGAGTAAATCTTCTTTTATAATACCTATCTTGAAGATTAAACCTATATATGTTAATATAGTCAGACATTCTGAATATGTTATACGTAAGTATATGGATCCAGAAGATATTGGCTTAACCTGGCAAGAATCTTTGGCATAATAAAGATATTAAGTTTGCAGAACGAAATGGGTATTAAAGATAACTTATTTTATATATATTGGTAAGTAAAAAAATACTTTAATCTGCATTATTTTATATAAAGCAGGAGACATAACAATCACCAAAATAATAACTATGTTCTTAACATATGACAGAAGAGCACACAAAAAGACAGGTAGAAGGTTATTACCAGTTCGATTTAATATCACAAAAATAATTTTTCAAGATACAGGAAACAAACTGTATGACGTGTCTCAGAAACGTTTCAGTACCGAATATGCTATGTGAGCCATTAACGAGGATGGGTTTAGTGGATTATACTACAGTGTGAAACAATCACGTTTTGTTAGCTAGTATATACTCTGCAGTCATTTATTTTTCGCGCATTTCTATTGTTTACAAACCCGTTGTTTTAGATATTCAAACAATAAGCACAAAGCAATGAAGCAACTTAAAGCTGCTGCTCCGGCTGAAAAAATACGTTAGAAGGATTGGGTATGCAGTAACAAGTCTACGGAAAGGTGACACGATCACGTGCTTTGTTTGGTCCAAAAGGTTCACAGAGGGGCATATGGGCATGAAGACGACCTCACGAATGGAAATCCTCCAACGGCCAGGTCTGTGACCAAAATATAGGGCATCAGACAGAAAGTGTGTAGGGATCTTCGGCTGACTCTTTGACTGATTGCAAATGGGCTTGGTATCAACTGGGAACATCGTCTGGTTATCTACGATCATGACTGAAAATTTCGATCTCGGCAAAATCTGCGAAAAATCTGTCCAAAGATGCTGCTGAAGATTTTGAATCATGAGCGGCTGTTTTTTGGTGCAGAAGTCTCAGGCCGTCCTCAAGCCTTCTAAAATCAAACCAGATTTACTGTAGTGAGTCATTATCACCAGAACTCATGGATCTACGAGTAGGACCCGAAGACCAAAAACCTGTGCCTTCATTGTTGGCGTTGGAATTCGCCTAAACTGAAGAAAGAAAGACAGTTGAAGTCCAAAGTCAAAGTCGGGTTGATTGCATTCTTCGATTTCAGAGGCATCGTCCAATAAGAGTTCTTGCCACAAGACAAGACGATTAACCAAGATGTGTATAGAGATATCCTGCAGCGTTTGCTTTGTTCAGTGCACGACAAGAGGCGACAGTTCTGGCAGAGCAACTCATGACTACATCACCGTGATAACGCATCTGCATACAATACTTTGATCGCCAGACAGCCGTGTCAACGTAGCTACGAAGAAAATCTAAAGATGGGATTGGAAAGTACGCAAGACAATTACTTTGAAGGTAAGAACTTGTAATTTGTTATTTGGATTTAAGAAACTCCTTATGTGACTCGAGCTCAAAACTATTCTGACACATGTCGTAGGTTTCTACCAACTCCAAAACAGTTCATTTTATCAGGCAATCAACAGTGTCACAAATCCATAAGGAAACAAATGCCATTTACTAATAAATGACAAAAATATGTAGATATGAAAACCATGACAGTAAAACTCCTTTTGGAAAGTAAAGCTAACAAATTTTTAGTTTAAAACACATCGGCGTGTCGCGACTATTTTAATATAAGTCCAGAATTTTCAATACACTTTGTATGTGCACTTCATGGGCAACTGAATGGAATAGCAGTTACCTATAGTGGACTTTTGGCACATTTTGATATAATATTCTTCCTGGACAATTTGTCAAAAAAATAAAAACAGCTTTAGTCTTCGATACAAATGACAGATTTTTGTGTATGAAAATTATTCTGGAGAGGCTATGCAAAACTAAATATGCAATATTACAAAACATTTTTTAATAAAGTGATTTTTAATACCTCACCTTGCAATGGGTTAAATTTTTTAAAAAAGACAGAACAGAAACACATAGTGTACAGCTCTTATGTTAAATCCTACAATGTTGATTATGCACTAAAAAATTTCCACTAGTAAATATTATGGTATTGTCAAGCGTAAAGTACCCTCTAAATCTGTTGATTACTCAAAGTGACATTGAAGTATTGTCATCCAATACAATAGCCACAATGTGGATTTGACCTTCCCAAATACTGAACATTTTCATGCTACAAAGCAATCTATTAGGCCTGTTCAAAAAGGTCATCTTAATTAAAATTGGGAAAACTCTACAAACCTTTTTTCCAATTGCAGAATTTTGTCATCCTTATTGGCTAAGGCTCTTTGTAATTTATTAAGTTGGGTTTCATTCTCTTCAATTCTAAAAAGCAAGGCAAACTTGGTACCTCTAAAACGAATCAGTAAAACTATACTCTATAAACAAAACACCACAGGTTGGGCAAGTAAATAGCACTATCATTAACTTTATTAGATTTCAGTTAAACCATTTTAATAAAAAACACAGTCTTGAACGTATATTCCAAGACCATATATCACCTTATCTCACTATTCAAGAGTGAGAGTTTCTTAACTTACAAATTTCTCCCTGGTATACACGAATTACAAAACTCGTCTTTTAATACAACAGAGATTAAACTTGCCCGAAACTTGCTGCTATCAAAGCCTAAAGTATATTTTGGCTGGCCGACAGCATACTTTATGCGACCGCCGCTGCTACTTTCACTGTCACTAAAACTGGTACTGCAATGCCAAACAGTAACTATTTTAACTACAAGAAAAAAATAACTTACAATTATTTTTCAAATATAGAAAATGGCATTGCGCATTAAATTAATTATTGTAAGGATATACCTCTAACAAAAAAATACTTAAGAGGACTTGAATTTTCCAATATTGTGTTTCATCTTTTTGGGGATGTTTTGCTTACCACTGTAACTTTTATTATGGGAATACATTAACTGATAACCTTTGGGTATGAATAATGTAGAAATTTACTTACAAAACTACCTCTTTAAACTTAATGAAATGGAATTTAAAGAGGCGATTTCCTATATAAATGTAATGAAAAAACGTATTCTCGGGAAAATACTGAATTTAGTTAAAGCTAATCTTTGTTTAATAAAACATCTTTTGAAGTGGTCTGCAAAATATTCGTCCTGACGTTGCAGAAAATAAAACAGACATGTCATTCTCGAGTCTATTTGATATAAAAACTATTTATTGTCAAACTACCACGTGTTTTAATCAATAAACGGAAATCCCCGCATATAAGTCACACTCTAAAATTTATAGTTCCACAAAAAATTGTGCACAGCGTGTAAAAGCTGTACCTTAACTGTAAATTCAAGTAAAAATGTAAATATACAAGCACAATGATACGGTTATTTCAAGCCTGGCACTTTTCTTCTAGATCGGCGAAGCAGAAGCAGCGGGCTCTAACGTCTAACTAAATTTGAAAGAAAACGTCAAGGCCAGCAGCATTAGACGTTGTGATTTAGGCTATCAAAATAATACTGCCTGCAACTAGTACAAAACCTAGGTACCTTTCTTCAAGTTGAGTTATTTCTTCTTCTTTTTTTCTTAGTTTTTGTGTCATTTGTTGAACTTTATCATCAGAAATATTCTTTTCTGCACCTTCAAGCTCACTAATTCTAAATTAGAAACAACAGCAAAAAACGCTAAATTAGTGCAGGTAAGCCAAGTGTGCATATACAAAAAACCGCTCCTAAATTAAAACTTTTATTTTGGCATTCAGCAAGATCAAGTTCTCTCTTAAAACTTGAAATTGCCATTGACGGAGGTCAACAACTCAAGATTTACTGCACGACATAAATGCAAGCTAACAAGAGTGTAAGCCCTTTAGTTTACCCCAGTTTTCTTAATCTTTTGTTGCCTTTTCGGGGTCATGAGAAGGAAAGGTGAATGTTGACATCTTTTTTTATTTGATTTTTAAAAGTATTATAAGAAACCCAAATATCTAAACTTAACAGCTTAATGACAGTTTTTATTAAAGAAAACTAACAGTATATGAAGAAACAGAAACCGGTTGGAATAAACCAGTTGAACTGCACGCAAATAAAACCTTGAATTTTACTAAAACAATGCCCATTGCTCTAATAAGGGAGACAATCAACCAGCTGCATTATCATACTGAGCATTAATGCAAAATATTATATAATTCAAGTGAAATGCTAAGGGGTGCAAATGGAGTAACATACTTGGAAATAACGTACATATTGGAATAATCTAAATGGTTTATCTAGGCTAGTATAAAAATGATTTAACATACTAAATTGACAAAAATTACTTCCATATCCCATTTTTATAATAACCAAAAATTTAAATACACTGCCAGATTGTAACCAGATTAGTACATCCACCAAGCCCAAAGCAGCTGAAATTGTTAGGAAAATACAACACCCCCAAAAATTTCAATCATTCTGCTGCATTAGATAAGCAGAATGACAGCAGACATGTCCCTTGAATACCAAATAGAGTAATAAGTCTCACTCAGAATTTTAAGTATTCAGTGTATTCAAAGATGGCCGTGAAGATAAATTATCGTGCATTCAAGAATTCTACATGCAGTTGCCATTTTAAACGCCGGGCGTAGGGTAATGGTCTGAAGTGGCACACAGCTGACATAACAAAGTGCAAATCATCAATGTGAAAGGCAATATAAATGCCAGAGAATGGCGTCGAGAGACACACAACTAACAAGATTAAAAGCTATTTATCATTGTGATATGCAATACGACTAAAAACTAAATTTTAAATAATAAAGGAATTTGGGGAAAAGAAGTGTAAACTAACGTTTCATAAAATAAAATTATAATTAGTGTAACATCTGCACTTTTTACTCTTGCGAATTTGCCCTCTCCTTATATTATAAAACACTAGGTTAAAAACACTATCCAATACCCATTTGGTATGGCTCTGTGTGTCACCAGTCACTCGGATTAAGCATCAATACTGAAACTGGGTGTTGTGAACACATCTTGTTTGATACAAAACAGCTCTGCAAATTTAGGAAATAAATGGATGCANATTATAAAACACTAGGTTAAAAACACTATCCAATACCCATTTGGTATGGCTCTGTGTGTCACCAGTCACTCGGATTAAGCATCAATACTGAAACTGGGTGTTGTGAACACATCTTGTTTGATACAAAACAGCTCTGCAAATTTAGGAAATAAATGGATGCAAATGGTTTCAGTGAGTTCGCAAAAAGTAGTTACACAAAATCAAAAAGTAAAGGTGAACACTAGAAAGAAGTGAAAGCAAATGATCGCTGCATCTCAGATAAAGCTTGTTATTTGTTCTGTTGTCTAACGAACTGTGAAAAATCATAATAAATGTTCTAACTAAAGTTACCATCGGGCAGACCACCATCAAAGATCGCTGACTACATAATGAGTTCGGCATATGCGCTGTAGTTGGAATGTATGGGGAGTCTATGAGCATGGAGAATGGTTTCACATAGTTACTAAAATAACTTTTAAACTTTGCCAAAGGGGTAATTTAATTCGAGTGATTTTTCATTTATTGTAACGAGTACTATTAATAATGAAACAAGTGATACTAAAAACCAACCTGTCCTCCATTACTTGAATCTTGTTGTCTTTTTGTCTATTGCTATTCTTAAGCTTTGCATTAAGAGCAAGTGCTTCCTCGGTTCTGAAAAGTCCATAATTAATAAAAAGGAGTGTTAAAAGGGAATTAATAAGTACACGGAAAACTGAACAGATGCACCTAAAACCAGAGACAATACAATTTGAAGAGAGTACAAAGTGAATACCTTTCTAGACTTTTGAACCAAGATTAATAAGTCAAGAAATTTTTTGTTCATAAGAGTGAAAATTGCATAAAAAGACCCTATTTACATTAGATCAACTTCTAACGAGCCTAAAAATAAATTTTATAGTAATTCATCACGTGTTAGGAAGAAATGCTTAAACGTGTGCATTTACTTGTACAGATTAATGTAGAAAATGAATTTCACATACCTTCCTTCCAATTCATTAAATTCTTGTTCCCTCATGGATAATGTCTTTGTAAGGTAAGCTATTCTGTCATTTTGCTGACGTGCATTCGAACTGTCTATCTCTGAAAGGCTAAAAATGGGAAGCAATGTCAAAACAAAGAAAAGCAAATTCAAAAAAAATTCTAAACATACCATTTGAACTAAATCATGGAAAAAATATTCGAAGTCGAATTTTGCAGCGGGGAAAATGATAAACAAAAAACACTCGGCCTCTAATTAGTTCGGGGTGGCTACCAAGAAAAGGTACCAAATGTTCAGCACGTCCAAATACATTTTCTAGTACATTTTCAAGTCTTCAGCACACGTCGTCTGTTAAGTCCAGTATATTTCAGTACATTTACTCATATCTTCTAAAGAACATTCACACTGGTTTAAAGTATGGTCTCCCTTATTGTCTCGAAGCGTCAAGGGTGGAAACAATTACACATACTGCAGGCGACAAGTCAGGATACATTTATCAAACTGATTAAAGAAATGCCACCAAAAAAATTCATGTAAGTAATTCAAAAATCGCAGTACATTTTCCAGTACATTCTGAAAAACAGCTGTTTTCCTGTACATTTCCCAATCCATGTTCACTCTAACACATTCCAGTACCTGAACTCGCTCTACGGGGGTGTTCGCTTTTTGCACAACTTATTTTAATGATGAATTTTCTCGTAAAGCAAATACACATAGGGTTGTAATACCTATAATATTTCGAGGTAAAAAAAAGCTGCATTCGGTTTCAAAACTAAAATATTTGATTTGGGAAATAAATAGTTCTTGTACCATAGTGCCTGGTTAGTATGCGTTGCTTCCACCTACTGGTGGAAAAAAATACGGGTGTCTTAAAAATCCTGCATGGAGGTTAGGGGAACGGGGAATAAGAAAATATCATATCATTTTTCAAAGTATTTTTTCTGTTTTTAAGGTAACATCAAAAGCTTTACCTCTACTTAATCCTATTAATATTAAAATTTTGTCTTAAGTTCAAAGAAAAGTACTCCTAAAAAACTGTCCCTAGCTTCTTCATTCAACTTCCTCAAAGTTGTACCAACTTTTCAACAAAATTAAGGTTTTTACAAACTGGCTTAACTTTGCAATCACTGACCAAATTTTAGCCAAGCAAAAGGCGCGCTTTTTCCTTTATCACCTACCAGAAAGGATAATGGTGATCTCAGCAAAAAATTTAGGGCCTCCCAGGTTGGGCCTATTTGTTGTTTAATATCAACGTCTACCAGCAATTTTCCAACATAATCGAAGGTGATAAGGTAAAGTACGCATGTCTTCATTTTCTTGCGGTTAACAAATAGGTCTCCGATATTTCTCAGCCGGCCGGTGATATGGGGAAATACACTACCCTAATCTACTGGAGCTCTTTCTTTGAAGAAAATTTTACCCTCTTTTCATTGTTATTGGTTTCAGTAACTATTGACGAAAGATCGTTACAAAGGGAGTTGCAATTACTTCATTAAACAAGTGAATGCTATTTAGATCTTTGATAATCGTTTATGTAGCCTGATATGCTTGCTTCGAAAGACAGAAAAATAAAGCAACTGTCCACAGTGTCTCGTATAGAAAAGTGCTAAACAACTGTGCACAAAACGAGCAATTAATTATTCCACTCAAATGGGTTGTTCTTCGTTCCCTTCTTCAAAGATCTCCTTATCAATCTCAATATCGGCTTATGTCCGATGGCGACAAGGCCGATGTTTCAAATTTCCGAAACCCTTCGGCCTTTGGAGCATACAATCAACAAACGTAAGCTTTTCCTCAACTGCATTTCCTGGTATCATGGCGAAAAACATTTTTTGTTTTATTTTCCACCTATTCAAATTCAATGTTCTGTTTTTGAACTCTGAATAAAGCAATGCACAATAACAAGCAATACGCAATGACCAACGCTGTAAGATCCTCCCGGTTCTTTTTGTAAAATACTATTAGCGGTCTCGTACCATGAAGTTGCATGTTCGAATGTTTTTTCTTTGATTCGCCGAGCATGTAGCTAAAAGTGACGTTATGTCGCTTCCAAAATGAGTTTACATGGCCTCTNTAGCCTGATATGCTTGCTTCGAAAGACAGAAAAATAAAGCAACTGTCCACAGTGTCTCGTATAGAAAAGTGCTAAACAACTGTGCACAAAACGAGCAATTAATTATTCCACTCAAATGGGTTGTTCTTCGTTCCCTTCTTCAAAGATCTCCTTATCAATCTCAATATCGGCTTATGTCCGATGGCGACAAGGCCGATGTTTCAAATTTCCGAAACCCTTCGGCCTTTGGAGCATACAATCAACAAACGTAAGCTTTTCCTCAACTGCATTTCCTGGTATCATGGCGAAAAACATTTTTTGTTTTATTTTCCACCTATTCAAATTCAATGTTCTGTTTTTGAACTCTGAATAAAGCAATGCACAATAACAAGCAATACGCAATGACCAACGCTGTAAGATCCTCCCGGTTCTTTTTGTAAAATACTATTAGCGGTCTCGTACCATGAAGTTGCATGTTCGAATGTTTTTTCTTTGATTCGCCGAGCATGTAGCTAAAAGTGACGTTATGTCGCTTCCAAAATGAGTTTACATGGCCTCTAATATTTTTTATCCACGCTTTTGTGCGAACGCTTGTACTTAATATGGATGATCCAAGACGTTCTCAGCTACCATTTTTAGAAGCCGTTTGTTTATCATCTGCTGCACTTGCAAAGGAAGGCACAGTGAGGCCAGCTGGTTCTACGGGGTTATTAAAACCATAAACGTGATGCAGATAACTGACATAAACTGAAACACTTTAATAATATGGGGATAAAACCATACCAAAGATGGTGTAGGAAAGTCAGACAAAATGTGACCTTTTAGGATGCAGAGGAAAATTAACCAGGTTCCCTAAAAACTCTCTTAAAGATCCATAAAATGATTTTGATGATTGCCATAAATATGCAAATAGGTAAAAATGAAAAATCTATGCGAAGATATCTTTTTTGTATGCAGAAATTTAAGGACTGGTTGAAACATTTTCTGGGCAGTATAAAGCTATCTCTGCAGTTATTGCAAATTCACAAGGTGTGTACTGCACGTTGGTACTAATGCAAAGGAACATAAGATGGGCTGTATAATTTGATCTGACTGGGTAGTTTGTAACAGGAAAAAAGTGTGCAAAGATAGTGTTGTGTATCAGAAAAACCTTATCAAATTTTATTCAATCAATATTAGTTTTTATTTATATGTAATGAACATTGTGGCGTAAAATCCATTCAAATATAATCCCAACAATGTATTTTAATTTACTGATAATATATTTCGAGGTTTATTCTCATCACCAGATCGAAACAAAGTAGTTTATTGGGTATTCACTTTTTAAAATGTAACTGTGCTCTAACAATGGATGACATAAATTATTATTTCATCTGCTAAGTCGTATCATCAGCTGTTGGTTTTAGAGGCACTTTATATTAACGAAATGAAACCATTGTTGAGTAAAAAGGATGAATACAGAAGTTATACTTTAATCATTAAAATTTGATTGATTATTATCCATGACGTTTCTTTTGTCTCACACCTTTTGTTGTCTTTCTAGCAAAAAGAAAGATTTTTAATATCGTTTTATAAGCGTTTTTAGAATGTAGAGTGTAGATACTTGTGTATAGACTTTGTTTTTGAAAAGTTTTAAACTGATTTTTATGTTCTTTTAGATGTTAGATCTGATGATGAGGATAAATCTCGAATAAATTATCAATAAATAAAATACATTGTTGGGATGATATTAGTTATGTCCAACTCACTACTCACAAAATCCACTGTCATTTTTGGAAGCATTTTAAATCAAGCATTTTTCTCCATCGATAAACAAGGGTTTGAAGGCCTTTGAGGAGCTGCAATTATTTTTTTATAATGACTGCACTTTTCTATGCAGGTTCTTTTAATTTTTGGTTTCCATGGTAACAGACTGTTAATATAGGATTGCTGTGTTGTGATATAGTTTTATGGCTGATGATGACACGATAAAGATGTGGAAATATTCTTTATAAGATCTCGATACTTTACCTTGAAGTTTAAATCTTAAAGTCAGGAAAAGTCAGGTTATTATTCGGTTTTTGTTTTGTTTTATTTCACTGCTCATAGCTTCCAGAAATGTTTTATTCGACACTTTTTGATGTCTGTATTTATGAATGCACGTGGATAAGTACATCTACATTACATGTACACATATTAGTCTATTCATTTAGTTTAACATCAGTCAATTCCTGTAGAAACACAAACCTTGTTTCCAAAGAACCTATTCTTTCATCTTTTAATTTAATTCCGTGCTCAAGTTGTGTGCAAGAACTTTTCGCCTTTTCCAACCTAAAAAATGTAAAAATGCCATACATTAAAACTCTGCAAAAGACCTATCCTCACTCTATAACAAAGTACTTAAATAATATAATGAAAATTTCTCCGTGAGTTTCACCCTCTTTCGTCTTTTCAGTTATCGCCAGACAGTACCTTGGGTGTTACTGACCTTACCCAAGTAGCAGTCACTCTATCAAGACCAATTTTATCTTTAGGTCATATCCTATAACCTCAATCGGACCTTTTCAACAGATTTTACATAGATTTTACATCTCTATTTCTGTGCCACATGACCTCGTGGTGATCATTTTGTACTTTACTATTGTATAATTAACTTTAAAATCAAATTGAAGTCTCGTTTTTCATTTTCTTTTTTAAGTCTCCTTTTTCTTGCTCTAAAATTACTACGATTAATTAAATAGATTATCTATGCTAGAAGTCAAGGGAACTAATAGCTATCCATCTACAAATACATTTAGAAAAAATCCTTTCCTGTACTAAGTCATTTATTCTTGATTGCTGTATTTCCACAAAATGTTTCACTGTTACCTGTCATAAAAACCTATTGCACAAACCTTAGCTGACTCTACTGAATTGTCCGAATAACAGGTGTTCCAGGTCACTTCTGATTAATAAAATAACTTCGGGAAAATCATGCAGTTGCTTATAGCCCTGCTCTATAGCTCGATTTGAAAAAACAATAGAAGAAATATAGAGCAAAAAAACCACTGGAGGCTGCAATTTGCCATTTGGAACCAGATGATGAAAATAAAACATCAACGATTAAGAAATGCAAAACGCTAATCATTCAAAGCAACAAAATCAGTCAGCCTGTTCAAATATTCGGCCGCCTGAAAATGGAATACCAAAGAAAAAACAAAAGCTGGTAATGCACACATTTACCTCTAAAAATTGTACAAGCCTCATTGTGAATCAGTCTATTACATACACACCACTTCAATTTATTCCTTATATAATTTCAAATTTATTTCCAATGTTTTTTTCAAGTTATGTCACCATGTTAATCTATCCAATAAATACTAAGCCCACAACAGTACAGAATTTGATTTCACACGCGTAACACAGATCCGGTCTTTCGGAAATATTGCCCTTTCTCACGTTTGCTAATTTGGTCGTTGCCGCCCCACCTCCCTTAATTATTTCAACAACGAAAAAACTGTTACTTACTGTAATTCTACATTGTGTAGCTTTTTCTCTAATTCTTCCTTGATTTTTACCAGAACGTTGATTTTTTCTTCTTTCTGCTTCACCGACACTTTTAACCCTTCTAGATCACTCAGCTGCTCTCGGACTTCATCATACCTGCCATGATAAAATATTTTTCAATAACTAAAGGAAACCAAAAAAACCCTTATAGCACACACCTTCCCTTAACAAACAAAATAAATATAAATTAGACCCTAGAGATGCATCCATGGCACAGATTTCATCTGTGAATCTGCACCATGGGTGCGTGAAGTTATGACAATGTTATTTTCGTATATGTGGTGCAGTTTTGGAACTCTATATTAGTTATAACCAGAGAAAACATTTTAAAAATTGATGTTCTTCAAAAAAAAATGTTGGCATTAAGTAATGACCAAAATATGCCAACTGTAATTATTCTTATCATCACCACGACCAGCAGCATCGTCGTCGTCACCGTTAACGCCGTTGTCAACAACAACACAAATTACACCAAGATATTTCCTGGACTATCAACGTAAATGTGGGAGGGTCAAAGCTGTTTCCATGGTAACAGTCTATATATCTTTTTTTCTTTTCAGGAAAGAACGGGGTTTTATCTAAACTTTGCAAACTAAATATTTAATATACACTTTTACAATAAATACACTGATCCCCTCAAGGTATTGTTACAACATCCAAATCAAGATCCAAAGTTAATCTTCAGTGAAAACTTGTAAACATTGTGGGCGTTTCCAGTATATGGACCACCTAATACGAATTAAACATTTTCAATTCGGAAAAAAACGCAGTAGCTTCAAAGTTAATGCAATAAGTAAGGGGGAAGAAATTTGCTATGTAAGACGAGGATATTGTTACAACATCATGTTTCACCTACTGTCTCTAAACACAATTTCTGTTGTAAATTAGTCTACTCACATCAGTTCAGACATGTTATGTGATACTTAAATTGTGACCATTTATAGATAAAAACGTTGCAGGCTCCAAGAATAAATAGCATTGATCCAAAAGCTCTATTCGCCATGTCGTTAGGGGTGTCTTTTCTTAAAATCCTATGAGCACCTCTGTAGTGGCAAACTTCCATTCAATTGTTGTAAGAAAAAATTGTACTATATCAATATACATCATATAAACGTTTGTATCTGCATTTTAGCAAGTGAGTAGATTACGTAACTCGTAACTAAATATACAGTTATTAAACTAATATTACGACAAGCATAATTTTAAATGCAAATATTTAAGTATGTATGTATATAAGTAGGTATATACGTATATATGTATGTACGTACGCATGTATGTATGTATACATGTCGATATATATGTATATATATATGCATACGTATAAACATATTACATTTCTCCCTTCATAAATAAATAAATATATACCTATAGATACACATACATGCATACATACGTACAGAACTACATACATAGATATATTCAGACATATACACACACATACATTCATACATGCATACGTACAGACATACATAGATACTGTACATACATACATACATACATACATACATACATACATACATACATACATACATACATACATACATACATNAAACATATTACATTTCTCCCTTCATAAATAAATAAATATATACCTATAGATACACATACATGCATACATACGTACAGAACTACATACATAGATATATTCAGACATATACACACACATACATTCATACATGCATACGTACAGACATACATAGATACTGTACATACATACATACATACATACATACATACATACATACATACATACATACATACATACATACATACATAGTCGATGATGACATGATACATTCTATATGGTTGTTGCTTGTCTAAACTTAACCATGAATTTTGCAGAGTACAAAAGTAAGGAACATGGCAAAAGAATGATTAAAGAAAAGAAAGGCAAAGCATACTTGGCCGTCAAATCTTGTATTTGTTTCAACTTTTGCTCCAATGTTTTATTCACTTTTCGGGTATCTTGACTTGCTGAATCCATCAAGTGGCCAATCCTTAAAAAAAATAAATTTCTTTAATATTCAATAGCGACTCTACAAGGCCTTTAAAGGCCAGTCAAATGAAATGCGTAAAAACATACACAGAAATTATTAGACAGTATATCCCCACTCCCCACCCCCCAAAAATAATAAAAAATCCCAAATACCATAAGAAATAATATTTTCGATTACTTTGCTTCCTTTAAGCTTGGTATTAAAACAACTACCTCATAATTTAAGGCCAGTCAGACAATAAGGCTACATATACATTTGTTTTTTCCTTTTTTTGCTGCGGGCTCTGGTCATTGTTTGCGGGGTATCCTGCATGTCATACAATACCAGGAAAATCAAAGTTAATTTAAAAAACAACAACGGGGAAGCAATTGAACAACGGGTTCTGGCAAAACGTATTTTTAAAGGTTTAGCTTTGTTTTCTAAAACAAATCGCACTTTCCATTTAACTGACACAAATCATTGTATTAACGGTTTTTCTAAGATTTCACCCAGTGGTTTAAAATGACCAGTTCGGGCTCATTACAATAACTTTCAGGAATCCGTTCAATGAAAAAACACACCAGTAGAATGGAAGTACAAACGTTAATGCATACCATGTAAAGAAAGTGAAAGAAGGGAAGAGGGGGAATGCAGACCATGTAAAGAAAGTGAAAGAAAAAGAAAACAGAGAAAAAGAAGGGAAACGAAGAACAAGAGTCTTCGTTATGGTCTTTTAGAACTAAAAAAAGTGATGTCCAACATGCGAAGCATGACTGAGAAATGGAGGACATGGACCATGGTAAGAAAAATGGAAAAGAGTGACAGAGGGAGCCAGACAAACAGACACTTGAACTATGCAAAAAACACAAGACTGTACCTTTCTTCTAATGCCGAAATTTTGTCATCTTTTAAATCCACCGATTGGCTTAGAGATTTATTCTCTGTCACCGCACTTTCAAACCTAGAGAAAAAATACACCATTAAGTACAATGGCAAAATATCATGTCACTTAATATTCATCTGGTTCAAAAAACAGTCGAATAAAGTCAATTACTTAGGCGGTAAATTGTAACTTTAAGACGAATAGTTTAATAAACGTCTTTGGAGAATAAACATTATCACAATGATAGGTCCAACTAATTGGCAAGTGCAGATAGCTGTGCGGAGTGAAAATATGCAGCAAATGCTACCTGTATGTTGGATAGGCATTGTTCGTGAGTGGTGCAGATTAGTACTCTATTTGCCCATAGTTTATCAACACTAAAGCTTTTTCCTAAATTGATGATATTGATAGGTATTGAAAAGTTTCAAAGTCAAAATGTCTAAGCATTGGTCAGGTACCAGGATAAAAAATGGATCGTAAAATTCAGTGTCATTCGCAGTAAACTGCATACCCACTTTGACAAACCTTGTTGTTTTTTCCTTTAGCCACACCTAAGAGGTGTCCATTAGTTGTCAAAAGAGAAAAGGCTTATTATATTAGTTATTTAATTTACACAAAGATGTGCACGATTACAAAGTAAACTCGTACCGTCGCTCTAGTGAAGCAATGTCTTTCTCTCTCTGCGCCAGTTGCTGATCTACTTTTGTACTGTACGTCTCAACTTCTTTTACTCTACGGAACAAGAAAAATTTATAATTATATCGTCTATTAGTCTGATGTGAAGCAAATCTACCACAAAGAGGGAATCAATAGGATAAAATCACAATGGCACACTCCAGTAATAAGATAATATTTAACAATAAAAGTCCGTCAGTAAACAATCTATGACTCCGGAAAGGGAGGTGGGAAAGCACATAATAACATTTAGACAGGGATGATCGCTCTATTTTTGGGGTCTAAAATTCTGCCAAATCTTATTTTCCGAGCTGGGCATATTTTTGAGCTATTTTCTTTTTTTTTAATTTCGCGAAATTTCCGCTATTTGTCTGGGTCTCGTGAATTAGCCTGCTTTTTGGGGGGGATTGTTCAGTTTTTGTATTACACACTTTACCCCTTTGAATGGAGAACACACAAAACAAAAAAACAGAAAATCCTAGTAGCTATTCACATTTATTCGAACTTTGACAAACAACGTTAGCCTACGTAATGGCACAGCCTTTCTTAAGGTGACATCATAAGCCATAGTCGACAAAGCTTATTGGAACAAAATTCTTACGAACGTAAAAAGAGAACAGAGGGTAATTTCAACTCCAAAAAGAAATAAGCTGCATTCAAAGATCTTGTTGTACTGAGTTCAAAAATACTACTTTCAGGTGAATCCGAAACCTGTACCTTTAAAAGTAACTGGCGTGCAAATATATGAACAGCCACCTTGGTTTTCAATTAAAATCAGTAAACAAATATTCGACGCTTTAGAATAGATATAACGTGACAAATAATATGGTGCATCAGATTGAAATGGGCTCACAGAAGGTCACCGGCCTCCTAGGTCTTTCCGATTTTCAAAAACTAGCCGTACACGTCGACCGTTATCATGACTTGCTGTCCTCATGCACGTACTCGCCGATGAAAAATAAGGTAACTAGGTACCCAAGAGTCATCCTATTTTTTGGCTTTAAAGTATGGGTCACTCAATATTTGTGAGCACTTGAAATTTATTGTCAGGCAACCACTCCTCTTAAAGAAATGCTTGTGTACCACCCCTCCCCCGAGCATATAATCGACTGTTGTAACAATTTTCGCTTTCCTACAAAACACACTGAGCATCAGGTCAACTGCACTAGTTAGGTTTAAAGTTTATATCTTGAAAAGAAGATGTTTGCCAAAATAAAACATTGCCTTCAGAGGCATATTGTCTACCCTTATGGAAACATTTCAAGTAAATAAAAGGAATATGTACAAAAACGTAAAGAACATTTGTACACAACTTCCAGTTATATGCCAAAATCTTCTTTATGCAATACTGACTGTTCGGTCATGCTGACGCCACGATTTCTTAAGAAACCCAAGCGTTTTTCATAAAAGGTCACCAATCTGTTTTCCTAAATACTTCGAGAACATTCGCCCCCAACTTTTCCAGTTATTTTTATGAAAAACGATGAAATGAAAAAATCAACTAACAGAAAAACACTGAAGAAAGCACATTTTTAGTCCGCGGTAAACTCGATGTGCACATACACAGTGCGGTAGTATTAGACCCAATTTGAAACACCCATTCTTATTTAACACACTTAATACAAAAAAAACACAATTACCACAGTAAACAATTAAACTGTAAAGCTATTCAATGTAATCATGCTTGCTGCTTGCGAAAAAATGAACCGTTCTTTTGCCAAAAGCATCTATTTGAAAAATAACATGTCTCCTTTATCTTTCTTACTTACAACTCCATAATCCGCAACCAAGCAGTTAAAATAAAGTTGATAAAAAAGCACTCACGTTTATTCATTAAATAGTGGACGTCGTCACCGCACATATACGTGAATTAAATGAAAATCCTTGTTATGTGCAAGTATTAAATAAAGGAGGACTTTCCTTAAAGTGGTAAGCTCGGGTGTTATTAAGGGTTGGTGTCAAAATATTGCAAAATATGCTGTCATTACAAATGCAACCATTAACACCACTGTTATAGCACACATGGGTTCAAAAACCTTCTGCACCAAGTTGCAAATTCCATCATTCTTTATTACACATTGGCAACAAACTCAACATGACCACCACTAATCAATAAGTCATAAATTTAACAAGTGGTGTATAAATTCCGTATATTTATCTAGAAAAACATAACAAATATATATTTTTACTTCGTCTCCAGGCTTTCAACTTGCTCTTCTTTTTTAGTAATATGTTGTTGAAGTTTTAATATCTTCTGTTCAGCGTTTTTATTTGGTATACCATCGTTTTCTGTCCTCATTTTGTCATCAATTCTGTTAAAATGTATAAAAAAATAATAATTAATATTAAATCAATTAACGCTATAAATATCAGCAATGGCCATTGGATGGCAAACAAAGATTCTGAAGCATACATTAGCACTCATCCTGGAGGGTAATGTATTAACCTTGGTAACAACAGGTTGGGGTACGCGTTCTAAAAAAATAACTCCTAAAGTGCATCATCGCCCTCACTAATTCAAATCATTGCATAAACCATAAAAATTTAGCTCAAACAGTCATGAATTCAGTTTGACTAAAAAAAATTTTTTACCGTACAACTAGTTTCAATTAGAAATGCCAGGTGATAACTCAATATTATACACTGCAATGGAACAGTAAATTGCAATCATCGACAAAGTCAATCGAAATTTAGACCTTCAATTTATACCTTAAAGATATGTTCGGGTGCAATGTGTGATGTGAAATAAGGCATCAAAGTAGCGCTAATATTCCAAAAAGACAGGATCAACTATGACATTTCATTTCCTGTCTACAGTAGGTACCGATAGTCACTTCCGTAGTTGTGGCATCAAGTATAGTTAAATACGAAAACATTAAAAAAAGACAGCAAAGAATAAATGAAAATTAGCAGGAATAAAAGAAACATAAATATAAACTACCCATACAAGAGAATAAAAGGAACACGTACTAAAGTTTAATAAAAATTCTATTAAGTAGAAGTAATGACGCTATAAAGATGGGCAGAGAAAAAGGAAGAAAAAGATTGAAACAATAATAAAAGAAATGAAAAGCAAGAAGTAAACAAAACAAAAGGATGGGGAAAAAAGTTACTAATAAGAGCAATATATGCTGTAGCATTTTTACCTAACAAAAATACATCGGAAAACTAAACTGGAATATAGCTGACTGCCTCGTTTATGGTCTAAAACTATTTTTGACAATCAAGTCAAGTTTGCAACAATCAATCAATCGTTAAGTCATATCCACTCAACGTAAAAACTTTATTGTTACGAAAACACCCGCAATTGCCATTAAAAACAGGACGTTTTCGCACACAGAATATGAAGAAACCACCTTCAATATCACAAAATAAGTTCTAAAACGAAAATTGTCGGGTTGCAATTCACAGTTCTGTGGACCGCTGGTAAGGGACATGATATATGAGTTTGAAGTAGGCATGCAGTTAATTAGTAAAGACTTATGTTAAAATGCCAGCTTTTAATGTTTAACTTAAGCACTTTCGAGAATTCCACTTAAATTGCCCCTTCTACATGACATCTGTCAAGAATAGGCTAACAAATAAATCGTACATATTCGAACAAATAAGAATGCCTGTGTTCTCGCGCCTTAATGCCCCCACCTGTGTGAATCTATATGAGATAGACCAACAGCATTCATTCAATTTTGTGGTTTTATTACAATACACGAGAAAGGTCTTGCGTTTAGTCCCAGAAATTTAACTTGTGAAAGTAACTACGCTTTTTCTTCTTGACAGCAGATTCTTGTCATTTGATAATTACCTATTTGTATTGCATGGCATGAACTGAATACTATAAAAATGTCTGATCCTATATACAAATACAAACGCTTTGCCTCATACAATTAATATATTTAGTTCCGGCTCAGAAGGTGACGATAGTGTCGAGATAACAATGACGTAGTTTGTCGGTGATATTTGACCTAACAAATTCCAGTCCCTTTACCCAAACGAAGCTTTTGTCTTTTGTCATTATGGAAGTATTTATGACGTAAGAGAAGTGCGAAGTCTCACTACAATATAAGACAATAAGGTGGGGTGCAAGGACTCTTAATTTATTTTATACAATTTAATATGTATAGTTCGTGTAGCAAGAACTGGTCAAACCCTTCGTTTGTTTCAAAGTTCACGGACTCATCCTTACCAACGGAAGCATGCCTTTGCCACGTTCCAGTAGACAGAAATAATCATTTGGCAGCTTGTAAATGGTGCGCTCCTAAAGAGGGTGGTTGACGTGCCAGTCCTCCTCCAAAAAATACTTGACCTTTCCCTAAGCTGTATGAATGCAATTTAGTTTCTTACATTCTATTAGATTGTGGAACTCTTTAACTTCTAAATGCTTTCCCCCATCGTGTGACCTGAAGGGTTTCCAGTCTAAGGTCAACTCTTATTGCTTGACCTAACCAATTTTTCCACAGTTGCATAAACGTAGTAGCTTAACGCCCTGTATGGTTTTCAAAAATTAAAAAACACACAAAAAACCCTATATGACTTGTGTCTTTCCTTACTAAACATAAAATGCTGTAGTGTTTTGCTGTCCTTGGTGTTGATGTAATTGAGCAGTATTTACTAACTGACTGAATACCGAACACAGATTAAAATACGATACAGTGACATACTATATCAACTTACCTGAGCTGTCCTAAAAGTTCTGTTTCTATAAGGTCTTTTACAGGATCGTTAAGTGCATCCAATACGTTATTCCTAGTTAAAATTTCATCAGGCATCTCGTAATCTTTTGTCCTCAGTACTTCTGATAATTTACTTACTTTATCCCTTTCTCTGCTTAGCTCCTGGGTGTGAAATAGACAAGATCTTACTTTGTAAACACACAATAGACAATCTTTGGGTAATCTCTGAAATACAAAATGCATGCACACTGTTCTTACGCTACGTGATTAATGGACTGAAACATAAGATTTTTGCTCGTTCACATATTAAGGTACAGCTATGCTAACCATCTCACATGTTCAATTGTCCTGAAGAAAACCTTGAGAATGTTAAAACAAAATTCTGTGAGACCTTTTCATCATCATAAACTTTTGTAGCCTGCCTAACGATCCCATCAGCCAATTACGAGGACGCGCCCGACACCGTTCCGGTACTCACTGAGTACTAGTCAGTGTTCGTCGATTATTATTATTATTATTATTATTATTATTATTATTACTACTATATTTTCATTACTGCTATTACCACTACTACGACTACTACTACTACTACTACTACTACTACTACTACTACTACTTATTATTATTATTATTATTATTATTACTATTATTTTGGTTTCTCTCTCGCCTCACAGCTCATGGCTGGTATCCACGTTGTTGTCCATTTGGGCCCCTCAAACTTAGACATTCAACACTTGACGCAGTATTGAGGCCGATCCTAAGAGGGCAGCCTGTTGCAGCCTGTCTGCCACTTTTGCCGCCATTCCCAACTCATTGATCCATTGCACTAGTTCATGTTTGGCTCCAAGAGCCCTAATCACCATGGGTAAAACCTACATGCGCGTTCCTCACATCTTTGTCACTTTCATAGCCAGGTCCTGGTACTTCTCGATCTTTTCCTGTTCTTTCGCTCTCACTCTATGATCACTAGGTACCGCCACATCCACCATTGTTGTTACATTCTTTCCCTTGTCCTGCACTATAATATCCGGCATTCTGGCCTCTATTACCTGATCAGTTCTTATGTTAAAATCCCAAAGTATTTTGACCCACTCGTTCTCCACCACCGCCTCGACCCTGTGTTCATACTAGTTGTTGACCCTTGCAAAGTCGTGCTGCTTGCACATCTCCCAGTGGAGACAGCTGGCCACCTTGTCGTGACGTTTCTTGTATTCTATTTGCGCCAGCCTCTCGCACTCATACAAGATATGGATTACTGCTTCTGGTCTGTTCGCACACAATCTTTTATTATTATTTTTATTATAATTATTATTATGTTTTGATTTCTTTTCTTTATATTGTGCAGAGTTTTAGAACTACTTATCACCGGGCTATTACTCATAGCCTAAGGTATTTGGTCGTTCGTGTATGCTTTTTTTTTTTAATTTTTATTTTATAACATACATTCCTTTCTATTAAGTTAAAAGTGTTGTTAGTGTGACTTCCTTCAGGTTTTTCCAATGACATATAAAAAGCATACATAATTTCAAAAGAGTCCTCTCTGTTCCATCTTTGTCGTTTTTCTTTAGTTCTGTTGTTTGATGTTT
>RDPX01000098.1:1329668-1398277 GCA_003991215.1 Morbakka virulenta | reverse complement strand
GTAGTAGTAGTAGTATTAGTAGTAGTGGTGGTAGTAGTAGTAGTAGTGTAGTAGTAGTGGTAGTAGTAGTAGTAGTAGTAGTAGTAGTAGTAGTGGTAGTAGTAGTAGTAGTGGTAGTAGTATTAGCAGTAGTTGTGGTAGTAGTAGGAGTAGTAGGAGTAGTAGTGGTAGTAGTAGGAGTAGTAGGAGTAGTAGTGGTAGTAGTAGTAGTAGCAGTAGTAGTGTTAGTAGTAGTAATATAGCAGTAGTAGTAGTAGTAGTAGTAGTAGTAGTAGTAGTAGTAGTAGTAGTAGTAGTAGTAGTAGTAGTAGTAGTAGTAGTAGTAGTAGTTGTTGTTGTTGTTGTTGTTGTTGTTATAGTAGTAGATCATTATTTGGTGGATATTCAAATTTCCTCGTTTCAAATAGGATCGAAAAGAAAAAGAGTTTTCCTAACAACGTCAATGGACTAAATGTACAAAAAAACTGAATTTTCTTCGCAAATGGTAAACAGAATTGGAGTATAACTTTATGATATAAAATGTAAAAGAAAAATACTGAAAATGTTAGAGTATACATATAACTTCGAAATAAATCTTATCTCATGCTTTAGTTACAGTTATCAGTCAAATAACATGTAATACATTTTATTCGAAAATGTTTTCGGGACAGTGGGATACCACTTGTATTTTCGATCCCAAATTCAATTTAGGAGTCTTATATCACACTGATTGTCCTATTGCCTTCCGAAATATGACGTCATTTTCATACCTTTAAAAACAAGACTAAAAACTAAAGCTGTATTGAGATTCCAAATATTGCATAACTGAAGGTCCAAATATATATTTGATCCTTAAATATACACTTAAAAACCAGGTGCCATAAATAGAATTAAAATTATAGTATAGAAATATTAAATTATACCTTGACTACTTTGCGTCTGAAAATGTTCAAGTTCCGCATTCAAGACAGCAATTTCATTGTGGCTGATACAAAAAGAAAAAGGAAATAGCAATATATACCCTAATATATCTTTCCAAAATCTAGTGCAGACAAACAACCCGACAAAATATAACAATAAAAACTTCTACATTACGTTTCAACAGTATAAAACATTTACAATTTCCGATAAAAATTCATATAGATTTTATACAAAACCCTTATGTACCAAGCTGTTGGAAATTGGTATCCCAAACCTACAAAAATTCTCAAAAGGTTTTGCTCTATTGGTTCACCAAGTCTTAAATAAAGTTTAATGAATTGGGTGAGTACAAAATGGTAACATTCCCTGACTGTCACCTCCAGTCAATTGGTTCTATTTTCTGCAACAAAATAATTTGCTTCAGTAAATGGTACAGTCCAATTTTATTTACAAATTTTGTTTTACGCAGTTTCATGAATCTAGCTATGTTGTTGACGTATTGTTATCCAAAGCTCTTCAAATAGGAATTCTATCTAATAATGTCGCCTGTACTTGAAACATGGCAAAACAAGGCCATTGCAAGACTGCCCTGGCCGCTACGCTAAAGAATCAAAGCGCTCGTTGGGTCAAAATGAAAAAGACCACAAGAAAGCTGTTCCAAAAAAGTGATACCAAAAGTCATGAAATACTGGAACACTGCTAGACACAAGATCACACCTTTGACTGGGAAAATAAAAGAATTACAGGCAAGGAAACCAAAATTACAAAAAGAAAAAGAAAAGAAACAACCCATTCGCTGTACCACAGTAATTACATCAAATGAATATCTTAGAGCCTTCAAGAAATATGGCTTCAACCGCTAAAAAAATAAGCACAACATAGGCATGATGCCTTTCGTCAAAACAAACCTGTCAACACAAAGGTTCTTACTGTCCTAGTGTAAGACAGCTGTAACTGATCACTTTCAGTACCTTGACGATAGGGGAAGTATCACTCGAAAAGTAGTTCTGAAAAAGCTCACGACTCATAATATCATAAAGCTACTATATCTATGCAGAAAGCTATTTCTTATTGTCGCTTGGTGTAAGGTTCAGCATGGTAAGTGGTATAAAATCTCATATCAGCTTTTACCAAAATAAGAATATATTAAGACAAAACAATTTTACAACTTCGGACCACTTCTGTCTACCTGCAGTCAAAAATGTTAAACAATCAATATTATGGTTAGTTAAAAATCCGTTCATGGGTGATATATTTTGGTCCCTTTCATAAATTTTCTCAATGTTTTGTCTAGTCCTGTCACAATTAGGGTGCTAAGATGATCAGGCATCTGAAATAAAAAACACAAAATTGAAGTCAAATCTTGTGTTAAAGAAAGCTCTAAACCAAAAAGAACAACTGCCCAAATTAAGCTTTTCTTTAAGCCCAAACAAAAAGGTTCCCTCGGTGAATTCATTGCAAAACTTGTGGCTGTGGATGGATCGACTTTTAATCAAATTGCGTCCGGTGATACGAGGAGAAGATCATGTAAATCAGATGGCTATTCTATTCCGAAATGTCGAAAGCATTTTCATGAAGGAATTTGACGTTGTGAAGAACAAAGTATGTGATGAAATTAAGCAAAACAAGGAGGCTGCTGTTCGATTTTCAATCAGTTTTGATGAGTCAACTTCAAACAGAAACAGGAGGTTTATGAGCTTGAACCTTCATCTTCCAATGAGCTTTTAATCTTTAGGAATGGTTTGTGTCAATGGTGGAATGAATACTGACCCAGCAGCCAATCTCGTTCAGGATCGACTTGAGTCATTTGGACTGGACTTAAACACTGATATTATAGCTACAGTGACAGACAGAGCATGCATGATGATCAAAAAATTTGGTCGCGAGACTGCAACTTTTCATTTTGCATGTCCGGCCCATGATTTACACTTGTGTGTTTGTGATGTATTGTACAAGAAACCAAAACCAGGTGAAGCATTTGCTAATGTTCCTGAGACCAAAGAGAATGATCAAGGTGAAGATGATGAAAGTGATTTTGAAGACTCAGATGATAACTATGATATCACCGAGGGTCCTGTCCTGATTCTTGATTTGAACAAAATTGTTATGAAAGTTCACAGAATGGTAAAATTGTTTCGCCGTTCCCCAGTAAGGAATAATGAAGGTTTGCAGCCTGAAAATATGCAGTCTTTTCGCAAAGAAGTGGCAGTTTTCCTGGACTTTAAAACTCGCTGGAAGAGCCTTTTAAATATACTACAGCGTTTCTGTGACATCCGGAGGGAGATCAAGCGTGCCATGGTAAAATTTGGACTACAACTTTGACATTTCAGACAGAGAACTGGACAAGATCAAAGAACTTTGTGACTCACTTGCCCCTCTAAAAATTGCAGTTGAGTATCTTTGTCGTAAAGATGCCGATATTTTACTGGCTGAAAAAGTCATTGCCTTGACCATCAAGAAACTAAAAGAACAATCATCAGATATTGGAAAGAAAATTTTGTTAAGGTTCAAGGTCAGAATAAAAGAGCGTAGGAATACAGACCTTGTTCACCTTATGAAGTATTTGAATTCATTAGACTTTCTTGATCAAGGGCAAGAGCAGTTTGGCGTGAAAATCAAAAAGACCAAAACCACATCACTCGCTACATCCCTCTTGAAACGTCTGTATCTGACTAGTGCGTTGTACAGTTCCAGATGCAAAGTCTCTTCTTCTGTAACCAAACTTCTTTTAAACTATTAATTGCTGATGTCGTCAATGTTTTCCTTCTTACAATGGCGATTTGATCTCCTAATATACTATTTGTTTTTATTCTTTTCTTCCAGTTTTCATTGTTTTTGCTTTCTCTTTTCCTTTCCATATGATCAGTCTTTGGTTCCTTCACTTTTAGACTACCTTCTGCTAAAATTCTAGTTACATTGTTTACTATCACATTTCTTGTATTTTCATCGTCACTAGTCTGCATCGTCAGCATATATTTCTTCGGTTGCTATTGAGGATTTTTCACTAAGATAATGTTCAATTCTTACGTTTGATTCGTTAGGGGAAACTTAACACTTTTCAAGGGTTATGTTGTAAAATGTCCTACTGATTCCATCCACTTGAGGAGAATCAGTGTTAGTAACAAAAGGATAGGTCATCAATTTATCTTTTATGATAACAGACGTTTTGCTGAACAATAATTTATAAAACCCTACTTCACATTGTTCAACAAACGTTTTAAGTTCTCTTATCAATTTGAATCTTATTATTGTATCAAACCTGGATGTCACATCTATACCAGTGAGATACATTTTGACACCTTTGTATTTTTGTGCTTTCACACAAAGCCAGCGATGTGTCCATACAACAACTTCATGCAGCTACAAATTGTTTCTCTGCGTGAAGCCACAACATCCACTTCTTATCACCACAACCAATTACAGCATAACTGTAATTTGGAAGCCTCATTAAATCATATTCTTCACAGTCAGTTTGATTAATATGGTTTTCTGTTAAAAAAATCACCATTAAAATTGAGAACAATTACCGAATCAAATATAAAATATCCTATAATTGGTCACTTGTGTTTCACAATCACATCGAAAATTTGATCAGAAAACAAATGTACCTTGACTGCTTTTCCATGTTTAGTTTTACATTTTCATCAAGCAGTTCTTGAATGCGCAGCTGATCTGCATCACGTTCATTTGTCAGTGCCCTGATCTGTGATAATAATTTCCTATTTTCTTCACCAAGGTGGTCTTGTAAGCAAGAAAAAGATATGAAAAATAAGTTAAACCTTTAGAATGTGACTATGATTAGAAATCAATACCAAGGTCAAGGGCTACAGCTAATTGGCTCTTTGGCCACTTACATCCCGTGAAACACCGCCATTTTAACCTGTTGATTTTCTTTACTATGTTTTAGAATACGTAACATTACATTATCACAATCAAAACTAATTTTGTATTATAAACAAGCCTCGTTCACTCCTTTAGCCTTTTATAACCACGTGTGCCATCTGAAGCATCTTGCGACCTCTGTAAACCCTTTAGAAATCTGATCCAGCTAAGAATGTATTTGCACCATAAAATGACAATTGGTAATATATAAAGGAAACCAGGCGTATATATTTACATTTACACAACTATCCCATTTAAAACTATTAGTGCAAGTAAAGCATGCTGCCACTGTGTGTAAATGTGTGTACAAGTATACATACTGGCAGGAATGTTTATTGATGGAACATTATATATACGATATTGACTGAAGAAAAATGTATTGTGGCTGAAAGCTCTTTCGTTGACATTTTTCTGTGCAAAGAAGCCGGTATCAAATTCTAAACAAAATATGCGCTTTTTTATTGCAGAGAAAAACAACGGGAGGATGTAAGAGAAGTCGCCACATTTGTGACTGACTTCCTAAAACAACTGAAACTCAAATACCAGCACTCTTCGTCTACAATGTTGAGAAATTATTACAAATACCCTTTAATGGTGGAAACTTGATGACAGCCCTAGTTCTATCAATCACTCTTGAGTATTTCATCTAAAAATTAATCTAGATTTTCATAGCTTTCACTGTTCAATAGTTGACTTATGGCTATAGCTTAAATAACGATAAAAGGCTATCTTTCTCAACTTGTAGAGTCAGGGTAAGAAAGACCGTCTCTGCCACAAAGTTAAGGTTTGCGGAATCGATAATGATCTCCACACAACACTATCTCGAGCCAAAATTGTCATACATAATGATAGATTAATTAGTATAACACCGTTTAAGACTATGGAACGTCTTTTGTATTAACCTTACACTGTACCCGAAAACAAATCTGCGGCTTTTAGTTCGCTTGTTTATCTGCAAGTCCAAATAGACGTTTGAGGCTTATGTCCATTCACCACTGGTTTTTGTTTTAAGTCTCATATGTTAATCTGTTTCCATCCGGGTTATTGCTTTTTATTATTGGTATAATTTAGGCGTGATCCTTTCTTTTTTTATGCAGGTAATAGCATTCCTCAAAAACCACTGGCAATAACTTCTTCTGTGTTACAAAAAAACTGCGGGCGTCCTTAATTGCCACTGTGATTTACCGATTTAAAATCCTTTTCACTAGGGTGCTTTTTCGATAATATTTCAGTAATAAAAAGCTTCCTAATGAGTTTTAGCATCAATATTAATGCAATAAAGCCCACACTATAGAATCACAGTAGCCTAGCTGAAGAATACACATTTTGATGACCTCGCATTGAAAAGGAGACATACCTACTCTTTCCACTTTCATACCAGAAGAAGCAACCTGTTCTTCGAGAACCATTTTTGTTTCATAAAGAAGTTCATGTTGTTCTTTCAATTCCTACCAATAACAATGCAAACCACAATCAATCATAATGTAAGTAAAAGGAATGTTTCCTATAGAAGATCAATAGCATTGTTTTACCAAAGACTGCATAATGAATTGGTTACGTAAATACTACAAACAAATGCTGACCAAAATAATAATGGATGGCTCCAATTCTAAAACGCTAGATTTGTAACTTCTTAACCCGCTCCGTTTTTTAAACGTTGATGGGTTGATGTGGATTGGAGTGTTAGCCCTCACGCTTCTATTCTATTTTAAGAAATGCTACAGCAGCTTCAAAATCGACTTTGAGAGGTAGTGTCCAATTTTGAATTTTTGATCCAGTTTGTTTATTTTCGCTTTCAATAACTTCTCCAACTCTTTCCAATAATCTTATCTGGCGAGTTTTAATAGTTTACCTGTCACAGTG
The DNA here is from genome assembly GCA_003991215.1 of Morbakka virulenta. Taxonomy (NCBI): domain Eukaryota; kingdom Metazoa; phylum Cnidaria; class Cubozoa; order Carybdeida; family Carukiidae; genus Morbakka; species Morbakka virulenta. The sequence continues at coordinate 1,391,632 of RDPX01000098.1, read as the reverse complement.
GTTTAGCAGCTATGTCTACTTGTTAAATGCTCAAACCCGAAAATAGAAAATCTAAAAGCTACCAAATTATTAATAAAAAACCCAAAACCCAAAACCCCAAACAAAATATAACAAAATCATCAAAATTATCCACGTGGTACATTAAATCAAGACCACGTTGAGTTAAAAAAATCAAAATGATATCTATAAGCCTTTATAAAACTAAAAAATAAGTATTTACCACAAACAAAAGCAGGTCCAAGTCTACCAAGATTCAATTTATAAACCCACAGAGATGCAGAACACCAAAAATTCGCAGGTGCTTGTCAGTTCTTCTTTCGCCATGTTCCAAGACACAGGAAAAGATGCTAAAATTACCCTGCATTGCAATTAAATGACTAAAATTCTTTACAGCGATCCACATTACGTATATTCTGATACAGATAGTATCACAAGAGGTTCTAAAAAAAGTGCATTACTACCATTTTTTTCACATGTTTTCTGTCTATTACCAGAACCTTAAAAAATGGTTCACATGCTTTTTTTTCAATGGTTAAGAATCATACATGTCACTAGGTGCATGGAATTATCAAGTGAAGAAAACAAACAAAAAAAAGAACAAGGTGAAGCCAAAAAATAAGAGTTAACCCTAGACTTAAAACATTCAAATCATGTAGGAAAAAACTACAATCATAGAAACAATACTGTGGTAACTATAATTTATGATTGTAATTATTATAATAATATTAGTAGTACAATAATACCAATACTACTAATTTTCTAACGTAATGTCATCAATGTTCTCAAATCCAAAGATCATTAAGAGTGTACTTGATGAAGTAACAAGTAATCTGGTGTACAGAAAGCTCGGAATTAATTTTTGTAAGAAACAGATTGGAAAGGGGACTAATATAAACGTGAAGACTAACCTCATATCGCATTTTGTAAAAATCCAGTTCCCTAAATTTGTCTCTAAATTTTGCATTTTCTCCTTCAACTTTGTTCATACGGTCCAGCTATGATCAAGTAAATCAGAAATTGCCAATTTTGAAGAAAATAAACAAGCTCAAGAAAATAAGATATATTAAACACGTGCCTTGCGTAAAAATAATAGTGTTAAAGTAAAAAATACTACACCTTAAATATATATATAAATTTAATATTTATAATATATACAATATATATAATATATAAATGGCAAAATTGAATGTTTAATATTTAGAATTCTTTAAAATGAATCATGTCATGTACTTTATGTAAGTTACCTTGATAGTGGTATACTGAAATAGTGCAACACTAACTGACCTACGTTTGAGAGTCTTTTAGCTTCAAAATGATTTAATAACAAGGTTTAATTAATACTACCAGAATATTAAATAAACGTTATTGAAAACTGTCTTTCCACGAGCAAGAAGCGACTCAGGCCAACTAATCAAACCTTTGACTTTGATAAAGACTAATAGTCTGCTCTCCTGGGTGCACAGCCAGTTCGGTCAACCAGCATGTTTGTGGCATGTTATGAAGGTGTTTCAGTGCAATAACTGGAACCTCTAGGGTTTAACAAGTTGTAAAATTATGTGTCCTAAAGCACTGTCAAATATGTAATCTATCAATCATAAAAAATGAGTCATCGATGCTTGAAAAATCACTATTGCTTGCAATTTTATTTCTTATCAATCATTTCCAAAATGAAGTAAAACACGACGGCGTAATTGCAACGCATAAAAATTTGGGGCACATTGGTACCATGCACCGCACAATGATACAGGGTCATCAGTATGCTCAAGACTAGTAAACATACATTGCATATAGTGAACATACATTGCATATAGTTTTTGCCATTGAATGAAATGATTTTTACATTATGGTGGTGTCTGCACAAAAAAATCAGCTTGGTGTCTATGCAAATGGATTTTCATTTCGTGAACATAACTTGCCAAAAAAAACACATACCGGTAAATCTTTTAACTCCGCTGTACGGATTTAAGACGTAAATATTCACAACAAAACGACATACAGTTAAGTAACTAGCTAAATAAAACAAACAAATTACAGAAATATGTATTGTAAATTAACACTACAAGATGCCACTTGCCTGTGACTTTAGAACATCAATTTCATCCCTGTAGGTTTTGGCCCATCTTGCTTCTGTTTGGAGTGATTTATTCTAAGATCAAAGGATGGAAAATTATAAATAGCGAAGAATTTCTTTATGGGGACACAGAATGAGTGACTGGTTTTAAAAATCATAAGTTACAACATCGTTTTGCACTCCTAAATGACAATGGTCATGGCCCATGTGGCAACCTCTGCAACAGGAATAAAAACTTTTCAAGAAAAATAATCCGATCCTTTCGCTTGTATTATACAAAATGATCAAAACACTTTAAACTAAATATTATACCCTCGCCAGTTGGTTGTTTTCCCTGTCCATATTTTTTATGAGATTCACAAATATCATATCCAAAAGGCACTTTTTATCAAATACCCTCTCCGACTCTTACCACATAAATTTCTGGCTTCATTTTGTGCCCCGCTAAAAATATGTACTAATGCAGCTTATTGCTACGGGTAATGAGGAAATATTTTTCCGTGACTTTGTCACATAGCTTTGTCACATAGCCTTGTCACATTATTTTACAAACAAATGATACAAAAAACACACTTAAAGGCATATGTTTCGAAAACCTACTCGATGTACAGATTAAAAGTATATACCTCTTGTTTTGTATTCTCTACTGTTGTTTTTAGGGCTGAGATTTCTTCTTTCAATTCAGCAATTGTGATATTTCTCTCTTCTCTGTAAAATGTACCCAAAATAGGTCAATCTTTATGGCAAATTTCATTAAAAATTAAACTATCAATAAACTGGGTAAAAAACAGGAAATGACCAGTCGGAGTAAAACATAACGTGTGTAAAATATCCCTACAAAAGCTTAACAGTTTTTGATATCTTCCTTTTTATCATCGAAAAAACAATAAATATATAAAAACAAATTTTATATTTATACGTGTGTATGTATGTATGAATATATATTTTTTTTATTTATTTATTTAGTTAGTTAGTTAGTTAGTTAGTTAGTTAGTTAGTTAGTTAGTTAGTTAGTTAGTTAGTTATGTATGTATGNAATGTACCCAAAATAGGTCAATCTTTATGGCAAATTTCATTAAAAATTAAACTATCAATAAACTGGGTAAAAAACAGGAAATGACCAGTCGGAGTAAAACATAACGTGTGTAAAATATCCCTACAAAAGCTTAACAGTTTTTGATATCTTCCTTTTTATCATCGAAAAAACAATAAATATATAAAAACAAATTTTATATTTATACGTGTGTATGTATGTATGAATATATATTTTTTTTATTTATTTATTTAGTTAGTTAGTTAGTTAGTTAGTTAGTTAGTTAGTTAGTTAGTTAGTTAGTTAGTTAGTTATGTATGTATGTATGTATGTATGTATGTATGTATGTACGTATCTATGTATGTAACTATGAAAAATTAAAATTTACTGGTACGCATGACAAAATTTTGTTTGTTTACCCTCAATAGCTTTTTAGTATCCATAAACGAATTCAATAAGAATATAGCAACGAATACCGCTTTCTGGCAGAGTTGCATTTGAACAAAAATGCGGTCACTCAGAGATACCAGGTAACGACCTCGTTGGCACAGCCGCAAAAGAAGGAACCAAACTGGAGACCCTAAGACATTCGTACAGACGTGCATGGATGTTCACCAAGAACACCTTCAAAACATGCATAGACCATCCCAGAATCAAGCAGACATACAAGTACTACTCTACCAACCGCGACACGGAAGTCACTACCAGAAAGTATCAGATCATGCTCGCTCAGTTAGGAAGAGGGAAACATAAAGCCCTCAGGTCGTTCCAACACACCCCGGACGAGCTTATCCCAGCGACATACCCGGATTGTGACTCCAGCGAAGAACAAACAGTGTAGCACTGGCACACACACACACACACACACACACACACACACACACACACCACATCAACAGCACATCTTACACCTTTCCACAAATATGGCTCCCAGTACTAGACGAAAGAACCACAACAAACACAAGATAGGTATGGCCCTACTCCTAAAATCAACTAGATACCTGTCACCAAGCACGTCCTCACTACCAAAGTATAAAATAGCGATACCTAACCACTGCAATAGCCTGACCATGCGAGAAATAGCTCTCAAAAGGTAGCCAAGAAAAAGCTAATAACTCACGACCGCGTAAATACCTTATCATCACTGGCTTCCACTGACTTCATGAGGTCAAGAATTTTTAGCATGGGAAAAGGGTGTCAGTGCCTGGTCACCGCCGAGTGCCGCACAGGTAACAGCTATCAAAAGGATTGGGAATGGCAAGACTGAACTGAAAGTACCGATTTCCGTGAAAACGGGAATAACATGGAAAAATCTCTCTTTTGAAACGCTTGAAATCGCTAAAATGATAAAACAGTTGAAATGAAACAAGCGTAATACCATGAATGTGTGACTCTTTAATTCCACTTTGAAAAAAAATGTCTATGAAATACTTGCCTTTTGTAGTGTTTACACATTAACAATAAAAACTTTAAAAAATAAATACTGGATTTGAGGTACTTAAAATTATTTAACCACTCACAATTCATTTTGTATATCTCTAAGTCGCTGTTTATTGGCTTGCAAAATTGAAGACTTCACTGATCCAGATGGACTTAGCGGAGGTGTTCTCAAGTTCAGTTCCTAGTACAAATAACAAACACTGTAGGATAAAATTTTCAAAATAAAAAATTACAGTAACAAAACCCTTCCCCCACTTAAGAAAGCAGCACTTTCAAGGCAGAACCTTTTCTTCTTGCTAATGCAAAAACCTGGGTTTACTTATCCCTTCTGCATCAAAACCTTTAATAATCTTTTAACATCTAGTTTACATATGATACTATAACTCCGCTATCGATTTGGCATGTAAAGATTGGAGATCGGTTTCTTTCGTTGACACCTTCAAAAAGCTGCTTTAAAACCTTGTTACCGAAAATTGACGAGAGGTCATTAACAAAGCAAAATTAACAAAAAAAGAAATTGACGTCCTCTGAAAATCAGTTCCAAAAATCTGATAAAATTAACGTGGTTTAATGTTTTGGAGTTAAAACACACGTGAGTTGAATGGGTTGAAAATGAAAAATTAAAGCAAGAGGTAAAATCCGCGTAGATTTACTCTTCCTTCTTTAATTTTTGATAATAAGGTCCTTCTTAACATGTGCCGCTGAATTCGACCTGAGTCTGCTTTCCCATCACCAACAACACCCAATATATCAACTTTTCCGGTAATATTTTATGTTCTGCAATAAAGATAGCATTGAAGGAATAATTAGTGGACAAATTTGGTCTCCGTTTTTCTTATACCGACAGCAGATTCTTTACTTCTGTATAAGTCTTCTCAACTGTTAATAATGGTCCGACGAAATCTGTAACTCAGTTACTTGGCATTAAAAACCCCGAGTAATTCTGCTTTTATTTCACGATAACAAGCACCCACGCCTTTTTTTTGGGGGGGGAGACGTTTTTTAAACGGTTTAAATATACTTTTTTGAGGGTACACAACTTGATAACAGATTCAGCTAGCCTATCTATTTCTCACCCTTTCACAAAACCGTCGTTTATACGCTATGCTTGGGAGGGGCATTATTAGTTTTAACACTTTCAAGTAAAATCCAAGATATCTTTTTCATGTCACCTATTTATATATAAATATATATATATATAATTGGATAGATATATAATATATATATATTTATATAAAAAGAGAGCTATCTATTTATAGAATAATTGTGATTAGATCTGTGCAGCCCACCACATACGTTTCTATTTCTTTAGCAGAATTAAGATCAGCGCTTAACGAAAGTTTTTATTTCGAAGCAGCAAATGCATGGAGATTTCAGCATAAAGACAATGTGGGTGATTAATTCTTTCTGCGGTAATCATCTTACAAAATAACCAACTTGGCTCACAGCACGGCAGGGAACATACTTAAAGTAGAGTTTGAGTCAACGAGCTGCCTTTGAAACACGATCTTGAGCACGTTCTGCTTATGCACGACAGCAAAACGTTTTGTAAGTGGGTCACTGCTGGTCACATTCCGGGAGAGATTAATCACAGCACGCACTTTCAGAATAAACATTCGGCCAGTAAAATACCTCAAGGTGGCCTGGAGATTTCACTTCCGCTTAAAACAATGCGCAAAGGCTCTCCAGATGATAAAAGAATGCACCCTCACATTGTGCAGCTGGTCGAAGGACTTAAAAGTGATAAAAACATCTGTTATGGAAGACAGAATTATAATAGGGCTTTTGATTTCAAAATTATATAAATAATTAGACTTCAAAAGAGTTTTTAAAAGTCAATGTAACAGTAAACTAGACCTTTAAACGACTCACAAGGGCTGTGGGATCTCAAAGTCTGGATATTAAACCCAGGCACTAAAAAAGGTATTCCATGCAGCTGGATTTACATTCAGCTGATTTAAAACTATTTTTCGTTTAGAAAAACTTTTGTTAATGACATGGGTTCTCTATAATTATATTTATAAAATTTTATTCCAAGATACTCAAAATGACTAGGATTACAGTCCAAGAAAAGTAATGTACCCATTATCAATTTTTTATCTGCACGTGCAACATCTCTGCTTTGCCAAATAATTGCATAACAGACCGTACAGTAAAAAAACTGTACCTGCGCTTCGCATACTATTTGCGAATGTATCATAGTTACGGGAGGAATACGACCAACCCAACTTTACCTGAACTATCCCTCACTGTTCTACACTATGAATTCTTCATGAAAAATTTTTCAGATGTACAACCCGTTGCTTCTTCTTAACTTACCACATTGTCTGGGGCCCTTGTCTCTTGTTTTTCTAGATTCAGATCCAAGGTTGCCTGTTGGTGACAAGAAAGGATGTAATATACACAGTAAAACAAAAAACACGCAACATAATTCCAATGTATTTACAGCCACAGCATGCACGATGCTAGTGTGTTTTTACAAGATTGTACAGTGATATCTTGTCTATGTCTGACACCCTCATGAATTGCACTGTTAAAAACCCCTTTCCAAACTTGCATGTTTTTAGAAAAAAAATAGTTACAGGAAAATTAAGTCTGTTGATTTACAACTGCTTAATTTTTCTGTGCAAATATTGACAAGCACCACTCTTTGGTCGCAAATCAGTTATCCAGATCCGCTGTATTCTGGATTCAATTACAAAAAACCCTTCCATGCTCACGGCAGAAGACCATTCCACCCTCCAGTTAACTATTAACATCTCACGTTCTCTATGGGACTAAAGAACAGTTCAAGATGGAAAGTTATCAAAAGGGTAATTTACGAAAACTGAAGCTTTAAATGAATAGAATACACTTCGGGTACCAAACTCGTTTACAATCTGGGCAGAAATAAGGAAAATCACTCAGAGAAATATTCCATTTCTCTTATTCAGCAAATAATAACTGTCTTTGAAATAGGGTCAATTGACTGCCTTAAGCTTCAAAGTAAATCTAGGTTTAGTAGAAACTATGTGGAATCCAATCATTTCCTGTTCTCCTGTTGAATAATAAATCGTCATTTTGAATTAACCCTCATCCTTCTTCTATTTCAGGCGACACAGCTGTAGGTCCGGCAATAATTGGGCCTGGTCTGTTTTCAATTTCTTTTTTAGCAAAAACCAGGCAAACGATTCCCTGTTCTCCTGTTGAATAATAAATCGTCATTTGTATATCTGTATTTTGTGAGAAGACCTTTAATACCCTCCAAACCAATTTCTATAACTTCACCGCACTGCCCTACAAGAGTTACTTTAAAATTTATTGCACAGGGTCGCTAAAATTAAAAGCCTCTGGCTTAGTTCTAAAAGAAGTTGAACAGGTAGACAAAATACTTCAGACAAAACTATTCCAAGCACCTACACAATACCCCAGACTTGTGTTAATACACAATGAATACGAAATAACGACATTGATCTGGAACTAATAGCGTGGAATACTGATCTCGGGTATTTCAAATTTCCTTTTACAGTTCATACTGATTACCTGAGGTGGGCTTAAACAACATTTCGGCAACACTGATCTCGATATGAAGACTATTTTCACTCCACGGAATATAGTTTGATACTTTTCCGGAATAGGATGTGTTGACTTTCCATTCAATTCTGATGTCGTGTACAACTTTGCATATTCCAGCTGTTATACCGTGTGTCATGGTGAAACCACGAGGCGTCTGATGATCAGAATAGATTAGCATTTTGACCTTGACTCTGCCACTTCCAAACTGTTAAAGCATTATACAAAATGTTCTTGAATGTAAACTTTCATCTTCAGCTGGTTCTTCGACCAATAAAGGTCAAGCACATCCAGGTTACCAACAACGCAGGAAACCGCTCTACTTAATTTGCCATAGGTGATACATTGTTACATGTTAGCATCTGTCCAGTGTGGTTTAGTTTATTTTTCCTTTTATTTTTCTTTCTTTCTTATCATTTCTGGGTTATCTTGTTAGTTGTGAACCCATTTGATAGCACTTTTTTTTATGTTTTGTGGGATTTCTTGAGATTTAGAACACCCGACCGATTGGTGTGCAACTTCATGAATTTCTGTAATGGTTCCATAACGATTGTAATAATTATTACTTGTCACTTATGTTATCAAAAAACTGCCAATGGGATATTTTTTCGGTAAAATTTATCAAATTGTAAGTTATCAGGTATAATATTGTATTTGTGCCTTATCACAAAACTCTGTGGTAATTCAACTGTACATCTTTCTCAAATGTCTACTTTGGAAAAAGCAGCAAAAGTGGGAGTCATTGGGTTCTCAACAAATCACAGTGTAACGTTTACCAAGTAATAACTGATCGATGGGATGGGCAAAGAAGAAAAGAAAAGACGCTGCTGCCCAAATGCAAGCCAATAGACAAGATATAAACCAAGTGCGGGTGAAATGGAGGGTTGTTTCTCCTGACTTACTTTTTTTTCTGACTTGTGTTCTTATCTTTTAAATTATCTTTTCCACTTTTTTCTTTTTTGTACTAACTTGCGTTAAAAATAGCTGTCAGAGCTTTTGAGGAGAAAAAACTAGTTTGTCGTGGATTCAAAACCTGCGATTTAATTTGTTCACCTTAAAGTCAATTTTCTATTCTTGGACCGTTTTATGAGAATACATAATCAACCCCACTCTCTTAAAATGAAAAATACCTCAAGTACTCAAACAACTCTAGCACATGAACTCACTCAACGGTTACTCAAAGCAAAAAAAGGCAATGAAACGTCTTCTCAATCATATAACAGGAAAAACAAGTAAGGTACAAAATTACTTTTACACTGGAAATATTTACTGAAGTAAAATTACTATGCATCATAACAATCGAAGGGAAGTGCGAAAAAACAAGAATAAAAAATTCGAGGGGAAAGAAAGAACATGACCTGAGAAAAAAAAAATGTACGAATAAAAAAGGGGGCAGAAGAATTCCCAGAAGAAACAGACAAAATTCTATTGGACTCGATCGTCAAAAAAATACATCTGAGAATATTCCATGATATCTGTATTAACATCAGTTTTCAGACCAAAACCTTTGTTTAGTCAGTGCAGTTGGGGGCGGGGGCACACAATGCGAGGTGTCTTTTTCGATCAAAACCGAACTTCGACATCATTTCATGGAAGATTGTTGAAAAGTCGCTTGCCATTTTCCGTTTGTTCTTAGATAAGGTAATTCTCATGGTGGTCACCATTTGCCGTCACACAAATATGCATTCATTAATTAACAACTTCCTTACAGTTCTGGCCTTTTTTATCATTTGAATTAACCCTTGTCCTTCTTCTATTTCAGGCGACACAGCCGTAGGTCCGGCAATAATTGGGCCTGGTCTGTTTTCAATTTCTTTTTTAGCAAAAACCAGGCAAACCTGAACTTATTATTGTACACTGTTGACCCCATTTTAAACCAATACAAGTCGCTTTAAAGGTATGACCAATTTCCTAGGTATAGTCAAAAAAATGCAGTTTTTAATGATACTTATATATCAAATTAATATTTCTTTTACCTCAACATATTCATCTCTTTCATCTATCAGCTTGGTGATTTGGTAAAACATGGTTTCTGAAAGTTCAAACAGTTGCCTGAAGAAGAAAAATTGCACGCAATTTGTAAATTTTGACAAACGTTACCGATTGACAAATTTCAGGGCTGGTACTGTAATACAAAAAATTAAATTGATTTTTACTTCAAGTAATAATTAGGAGGAGCTTCACTATATGTTGCATTTTCTTCATCAAATAACACTTGACTAACTTGACTTAAAAGCTCAGCCATGTTTGCCCCTTTGCTCTCTCTGCGTTCCTTCTACGCCAATCTAGCCTGCCCATTGTTCTTCTCTCAACAGTCTAATAGAGCCCAGTATAATACTTACCGATAGAAAAAACATTTCTTGGTTTTTCATTGGCTGTCATACGATATTATTCAAAAACCGCTAGAAACACGTTCCATTTAATTAATTCCCTTGAGGTTATTAGCGTCCTAAAAAGCCGTCCATTTTACCCTTAAAATAAATAACATTTTGTAAAATAACATTTTGTAGTTCAAAGTTTATTTACTCGACTTTCAATGAATTAATCATACATTTACCTGTATTTCACTGTAATTATTTTTTTCATTCACTGTATTTATTTATTTTTTTTTTGTGATACATTTATTCTTTACCCAAAGAGTACTGTTTCGCAAAAAAATTATCCTCAAAACAACTACAAAATTCAGTAAATACTGAATGAACTCTATACGACAGTATTTAAAAATTGGAATATTAATTTATATAATATAATATATTATATTATCTTATATTATATTATATTATATTATATCATATTATATTATGTTATATTATATTATATTATATTATATTATATTATATTATATTATATTATATTATATTATATTATATTATATTATATTATATTATATTATATTATATTATATTATATTATATTATATTATATCAGAATTTTGATGGCCCGCGAGGCCATAAAATTATATAATCTTTTGTTAGCAAATACAATTGTCTAGCGGTTGCAGATATTGAAGGTAATTATAAAACATATAACTTTGTCAAACTTGAGATTCAGGAAAAAATTTTTCACTTGGATAACTGTGAGCCACACTTCGGTAGCCACACACCGGTGCTACTTTTCACGGGTGTAGTTTTGACTGCGTGTAAACGGGCACACCGATGTGGTTTCACTCCACTTTCGCAGCGAGGACGGCAATACTGACACCAAGGTTAATTTACATAATTTTTCTTTTGTTTTTTCTCTTTGTTTCTTTTTGTTTCTCTCTCTATTTGTTTCTCGCTTTTCTTGTTACGTTTGGCCCGCGTGAAGAAAATTTTTGAAGGATCTGGCCCACTCTCTGGAAAGGTTGAACCCCTGTATTATACTATATTATATTATATTATATTATATATTATATTATATTATATTACATTATATTATATTATATTACATTATATTATATTATATTATATTATATTATATTATATTATATTATATTATATTATATTATATTATATTATATTATATTATATTATATTATATTATATTATATATTATTTCTTATATCATATCACGATATTTCATATTAATACGTCTATTTTTAAACAACAGTAATTAATGAGACAGTTTGTACAAAAACTATGATTCGCACACTGATCTTCAATAATGACGCAATATTTACGGTTTTCATAATGAAATTGGAAAATTGCATGCCATCAAAAAACAAAAAAAGTTAAATGATGGTTCCGTACGTACTCTTGTGGTAACTCGGCAACATCACCTGCCCTGTAATTTAGGATATTCTCCGTGTTTTCCGTGATCTGTCAAAGAGAAAAACACAGTCAGCAAATGGTAACCACACCGGTTTATCTCTTTAACTTGTTTTAAAAAATCAAGCAAAGATAAATAACTTCCGAAAAAGGACTATTGTTTATGAGAAACATGCGCTCCCTGCTTTGACTTCTACACAAATACAAGCAAGGTTATTCATGAATAATCCATGCGGCGACAAAATGATCAACCTAACTATCAATTATGTGTTTCATATAAACAACACACCACTCTTAACGATATTCAAAGAAATACACAACACGCTACGTTTAATCAGAACAAATTTGTTTTTCTTGTAATACCCGTCGTATTCAAAGATTCGGAAGTGACAAATCTGACCTTGGGCTTTACCTGTACACCCTTCATTTTGACTACGTCACAATTGTACTAACTGCTTGAATCTTGCGTGTGTTATTACATTCTGTTTATGTCCAAGAATGACTAAGCAGAACAAAAACAGATGTTTTCTTGTAATACACGTTAAAATAAAAGATTTTCAAGTGATTAGTAAGGCTTTGTGTCTTTGAGAGGCACTCTTAAGTTTTGACTGCTTTAAAACTGTACCAACTACTTCAATTTTCCATGGGTTATTACATTCTTTTTGTGTTCAGTGTCATCTAGATGGTGCAGTTTCAAATATAAAAGCGTTTCGACTGATGAAACTCCATCTAAAGAAAAATCAAGAACACTTCAAATCTTGAGTAAAGCTGTACCTCTTAAGATGCCTGTGGCAAACTTATTTTAATTGCTTGCAAACGAGTCAGGCACGTATTATCATACATGGGCAAAGTACTGCGAAAAGCATACTTTCGGCGTAAAAAAATTATGGAGAATTTCATTGTCTCTGACCTGTAGTCGGTTTTTTCCCTTCATAAATTTTTTACATCCTTTATCTCAAGTAGCTATGATATTTTCACAGAAAAGTGTTTGTTTCTTTCAACAAAGCTTTAGCTAGCTAGATAGCTAGACCGATAGATGGACAGATGGGTGGATGGATGGATGGATGATGGATGGATGGATGGATGGATGGATGGATGGATGGACGGATGGAGGGAGGGAGGGATAGATAGATTAGAAGAAATCTTCCAAGATAGAAACACCATGCATCCTTGCTTACAAATACCGCTTTCTGCTCAGTTGGTGTCCACTCCAACTCACTGTAAATAAGTTGCCAATGAATTGTTTGTATTCAGTCTTCACTACGATACACCCAATTAACCATGTCACTGGCTAACTTCAATTTATTCATTTGTTGTGTCAGAGAACAGTAACATTCTTCGAGTTGCGCCTTTGCGGTAAAATGCATCATTTAAACAACGCTGCCTAGAGATGGATGTTTATATTAATTTTATTATTATAAAAACTGATATATAGAAAACTAGATAATGAAAAAAACGAACTCAAAAATAAATATATCATTCATTTCTCAAGCAACAATCACCAAAAGTGCAACAAAAAGAAAAACATCGTTCAGTCCATGACGTTCAGTCGCGGGGGCAGCAGGAAAAAAACATCACAGGAAAAACAATAAAAACTGACATGCCCAACAGTGTTCTCTAGAATTACTTTATGCATTTGAAACTTCTTTTTCTCAAAGTGGCTTTTAGACAAAGTTTCATATCTTTCAAGCATAAAACCTTACTCGACACTAAAATGTTCCCAGTTTTCAAAACAGCTTAAATTTTTTTTCCAAGAAAATCCAGCTTCAACAATACCATTTATTGTGAGCCAAAACAGGCTGCTATTCAACGTTTTACAAATAACGTCAGTCATTAATGCAAGTCATTGCAAAAAATATGTACTGAAAATGCTAAAGCATTGAGAAAATTTGGGCATCTCATAAGGTCTGGGTCTGCTGGGATCTGACTGGGAATTTATAACCAGTTTAAACATTAATCGGCGCGTTTAAATAACCGCAAAACCATTACTTAAACATAATTTATCCGACGTAATTTCTTTGGCTTTCTGCCGCCTAATTTCCTGTCAATGGGTAAGAAAAAAGTATAACAAGATTTTATTCAACTGTACTTTCTTTGGACATATTTATATCTTACATTCCTTACTTACAAGTCTTCCACTCAATTCTCGTTAATTACGTAACATTTTTCGTATGTACGTATGGCAGATAAAGTATATGCACAAATGCATGCATACATACATACATACATACATATATATACAAACATATATACATAAATACGTAAATACGTACATGCATAAATACATATGTACATAAATATATACAAACCTACCTAAAACACAAACATACATATATACACACATACATACATACATACATACATACATACATACATACATACATACATGCATTCATACATACATACATACATACAAAAATACATAAATACATACATAATTCTTTCTCGCAGAATTCACATCTCATACAGGTTAAAATTCAAAATGCCTGTCGAGAAAAATCAAAGTTTGTCAAAATTTCTAGGTATCAACCCCACATACTTCCTTCCTTGTCTTCGGATAAAAGCAGTACTTCTCCTTCGTAAGATAGTAAAACGAAACCTGTGACCTTTTTCAGTCTCTTGTTCACTGAGTGATAGTTTTCAACAATAGAGACAACAACAACTATTTCATCACATCTGAATATGAAAATAGAGCACAATACGACCCTATTGTNTACATACATACATACATACATACATACATACATACATAAATACATACATACAAAAATACATAAATACATACATAATTCTTTCTCGCAGAATTCACATCTCATACAGCTTAAAATTCAAAATGCCCGTCGAGAAAAATCAAAGTTTGTCAAAATTTCTAGGTATCAACCCCACATACTTCCTTCCTTGTCTTCGGATAAAAGCAGTACTTCTCCTTCGTAAGATAGTAAAACGAAACCTGTGACCTTTTTCAGTCTCTTGTTCACTGAGTGATAGTTTTCAACAATAGAGACAACAACAACTATTTCATCACATCTGAATATGAAAATAGAGCACAATACGACCCTATTGTATTGTGACCTTTATCATACTGACTGAAAAATGTTGATCAGCGTTATCCCATGGCTATCCATAAAAACAACTATGTAAGAATCCTGAGATTTGTCACAATTCAAAAACCCAGCCACTGTTTTAGTTGGTTTCTGATACAAATAACGAGCTTGGTTTGTTTGAAACACTTGAGTTGTTCTTTTGTTTATCAACTACTCAAACCACAAACAATTAGTTACAAAACCACCTTATCAAGGACAAAAAAAAGTCACTGTTATGGTTAACACCGTGGACATCAAAGTGATCTGGTTAAAGAAAAAGTAACTTTAACATTTATCAAGCCAATAAAAACAGTGACAAGTCATTCTGTGTGTTCCCCCTTTTTACCGGTTGTAACATGTGTGTTATCTCTCGGTCGTAATCTTCCATATCAGATTTCACACAAGTGTTTCTTTACGGGTGGCTGACACAAGTCAATATGCACTTGGTAAAATTCACTAAAGTATTTTAACCAAAGCATTTAGTGATATTCAAAAACGACTGATGGTGAAATTCACTGCAAAAATGCATTTTCCAACAAAATAACCACCAAAACATTGATAAGCCATTCTTCTGTGGCCACACCAGGGCCTCTAATTCAATTCTCCCTTTGTTCTGCTTTCACTGTTCTTGGAATATTAAGTCAAGTTACTTCCTTAATATTCTCTCGAAATATCGTTTTAGGTCTTCATACTCTCTCCTCGCAAATACTGAGCCTGTTAGCTGACAGTTCCCTAACCACTTAAATCTTCCTATTTCTTAAAAAAAATACAAGTACCCTTTACCATTTCCTTCTAAAAAATATTTTTCCTACTTTGATTATAATCTATTTATTTTCACATTTGTCCTCCCAGCCACCACCCAGAGTTCTATGATAGCTACATAATTCATACTTATTTATTAATTCAGAAACCTGCTTCTGTCAATGGGAAATACAAGACTTTAACGATTCTAGTTTCTGCTTTAACAAATACCGGCTTACTTTCCGAATATTTGCTAAGAGAAACCTTCCATTTTCTGTGATGGGTGTTCTTTTCAGTTCTCTTAAATCCTTAAAATTTTTGCTGTCAAGTGGTCCAAGATAGCAAAACACATTAACAATGTCAACTACATTCCCATTTAGAGTCAAATTATGGAATTCCACATTTGTGCCATCACCCACTATGTTCATCAATTTTGATTTACTCATATTCAAGTCGATTCTTGACCCTGCACTCCTTATTTTGATCCCAAATGGCAGTCCCGTTATTGAACTCATTTTGCCAGTTATGGAGGCATCGCCATCTCCGGTACATAGATAAGGTATTTGCCTCCCACATTGATAAATGCCATTAGTATTGTCAGGTTCTCATTACCTGTTCGAAATGTATATAAAAAGATGGTATGCATCCTTGTCATACACCCTGACCAATTAAAAAAAATAGTTTACCAAATTGTATGTTGTTTTCACAGTGGCTGCTCATATAACTTACATGAGACATGTTTTGGCAATCCAAAGTCAATCATATTTTCCCAAAGCCTTTCTTACTACGTCCGGTGCTTTTCAATAGTCAATGAAACAGAAATTATGATCTCTTCGCGCATTCTCTACCTTTTAAATAATCATTTTTCAGTCAATCACTCGATCAGGGTCTCTTTTAGCTGGTCTAAAAGCTCCTTGTTTCTTTACCATTTCTTCCACTGTTTTTATCCTCAAATAAACTCCAAATACTTTTTAGTACCTTATTGTAGTGAGATGTATGTAAAATCGGTTGTTTTTCTACACAAATGTTGCTTTTCAGGGTAAAGAAATGAAACTGCTGAAAAAACGGCTCACACATATTTTTATAAATCTGAAGTATAATTGGTTACCGTCTCATAGAGGGATTTTTTTCACTTAAATTTTTTGCCATGTTTCTCACTCTTTCACGGTAATCGTTTGAGGAGATACGCAGTTTTCGTACATTGACTGAAATGTAATTTTTATGCTGTGTTACCATTATTTGAATTGTGAAATTGCAATCTTTGTGTGCCTTCCGTTACTTCACTTTTTTATATTTTGCTGTCAGTTATGTTTATGTTTATTCTGTTATTCATCACTTAATATTCTCTTTTTCTTTGAATAAGTGTTTCTACCAAAATGTTCTATATTTCATTAAGAGTTGCCGGTTTTCCATATGTTTAGGAGCTTCAAGCTTATCTGCGCCATGGACTGTGTAGTTATTCGCTATTTCTGTTCGAAAAATTGAGGTTTTTCTTTTTCTTCTGTTTTTCTCGGTTTTCATATAGCAGTAGTTGATGGATGCAATCAACTCTTGCGCCATCCTTTCCGTTCTGGGGTTTGCTTTTCCATTTTTCAAAGTCAACCTGATTGCGTGTCTTTATATCTAGTAATGGCTAGGTATACCGATATTCAAGGGTGTTGTGTGACTATGACACTTCCTTTCGTAAGATATGTTTCCTGAGTAGAATTTCAAAAAAACCCACCATTTCATTTTGCTTGCCTTACCCAAAAGTTCCATAGGCTTCTGCTCTGTGTTAAATTTTTCCAAGTATGGTGTTTTAATCGATTAGATATGTCACTGTATGTAAGGAATTCACTATTTTCTGTAAAGCATCGTGAAAACTGTATATTTATTTATTAGCTGGGGGCAAAAGCCAATGAGTTAACATTATGGCATTATGTTGGCATTATCATGTGGCAATAAATTGAAATTGCGTTCGTTGAGTTTGGGTGTAGAGAGTTTGATGACTTTAGATACGAATTTTGATAAGAATACTGGTTGCTTTTTACATTGGTTACTTTTTTAAGGTACCTTGAATGTCAAAGATGAGTTCACCAAAGTTTTCGCTTGCGCTAAAACTGTCGCAGATATAGGCGCCCAGACTTGGTAGCCAAGGTCAAAATCCGCCCAGGTTCATCCCTGTATGTACTTTCTTGAATAAATTATAAAACCTTTTCTTGAATAAATTATAAAACCCTTTCTTGAATAAATTATAAACCTTTTCTTGAATAAATTATAAAACCTTTTCTTGAATAAAATAAAAAACTTTTCTTGAATAAATTATAAAACCTTTTCTTGATGCTAGAAACCTTTAACAGTCATTCGAGCTGGTCTCTTTTTAGCCAGGAATTTGTTTATAATTTCTTTCAAATTCTGAGGGAATTATATAAAGTTAAACAAATTAGATAGAGTATTTGTGGTTCTACGATTTATATTGAAATTCTTTGCCAACACAAAATCACCTATTTACTTCCGGCTAGATTTGATTAATTCTCGGTGGAGTAAACCATTTCTCCCTTTAACACGTATGTTATATACTACATTCAGCTAATTCTCTGTGTACAATTAATATTCAACGGAAAAAAATAAATCATCACTTTGCTCATTGTTATCAGTTATATTTTTATTGTCCTATCCTGGCTGACTCCCCGTGAATTCGAACTCGCTTCTTTTATTCATTCTGCTCGCAGACCGTATGTATGATACTTTTTCTCACACACGATGTTGAGTTGGGGTTGTCTGGTGCTCTAGAATTTCTTGATAATCAAAGTTAAAAATCGAACGCCCAGCCACTTTGATTGTGAGGGAAACCTTCCACTTATTCCAAAACGTGACCCTCTTCGTAGCATAAGCAGTAAGTATGTCCAGTTTACAGTGATTATCAGACACAATCAGTCTTCGTAAAACTCCTAAAGTACCAAATTCCTAACGTAGTATTCATTTCGGTTGAATATCAATGAGTGATACTGGCCAAAGAAATACCTAGAAAAAAACGGGGGGTTTTAACATATGCTTTTCCTTTTCCTACGAAGCACTCTGAAAGGATGAAACGATGGTTTAATACAGCGGAAGCAAAAATATAGTCTAACAATGGTCTCAAATATCAACAAGGTCATTACGTCTTCGCAAACCACTAATATGAAGTATTTATAGTTATATTTATTTTAAAAAAACAATAGGACCAGGAAAACACATTTTAAAAGTGACCACCTTGGTGAATAGAACTATGACATCAGTCTATCAAACACAAATAGCATCAACCATAGATGCAATTGAAAGAATTTACATTTATTTGGTGGGTGTAGGTGTAGTGACAAAGCAAAGAGAAACAACAGAAATGAGCGGTAAGTAGTCATACGTTAGCCATCTGTAAAACGGGTTAGTGAGACATAAATAGTAAAACAGAATCAAGAAGACAAATGTCAAGCAAAAGGAGCGGGCATGGTAAACGAGGTGGAGGAGCGAGGTGGAGGAGCGAGGGGAGTGGAATGCTGCACTGTTATGTGGTACAAAAGTAAATGGTAGACAATAACTTGAATCGCGATTTAGAATAGGAGTGTTTTTGCGCATATTTGAACTTGGAGTTATAACAATGAAAGAAACTTGCTTCAAATCAGGATGAAGCATGAAAACCTGCAGATTGCTTTGGGCAAAACGAACATTCACAAAGTAAAGATTTAATTCTGGTCAATGCCGAAACAAATAAAACACTTTGCTGTTTATTCTGCAAAGCCCCATCTTTGGCAACTTTACAAACTAAAGAAAGCCCATCAATTTTAATCCAACAACAAACAGAAATACTATTGATCATGTCTCTTAAATGTCGCACGTTTTTGGTATGTAACGCAATATCACTGACGATAAACATCTCACGATGATAAAGTGTAAAAATTACCTCTTGTATATAAGTTACGAGTCCTCTCTGTACTTCCAAGTCCAGATCTTTGATCTTCTCAATAAAGTATTCTTTTCTTTCGCACTAATAATAAAGAAAAGGGAAAATACATATTCTACGTGCACTCTCGAAACCAAAATTTGTTCCTGAGATAACTAAAACTCTTTTAACGTTCATTATTTACATGTACAAATATCCCAGCACATGCTCTAACAAATGCAGATTTTTTTTCACGTACTTCAACATCAAAAAATCTCTATCCCCAATAGACTTTCTATTTTCTCTAAAGTCCGTAGGATTCTTATACTATCACAAAATCAGTACCTGGTTTTAAACACTGCCAAATTTTAATGGGCTCTACCTACACAAAATAAGAAAACTATAATGAACTGCAAACACTTCCCATTTTGACGAATTTTAATGAAATAATTTTCCGTTCGATACGATGGCGGCCAGATTTTTGGATTATTGAAAATGCAGCGCTTTTATTTTGAGAGAGATTTTAAAGTACTAATTGTTTCGAAATTAACACTATGACAGAGTCAAATAGCTTCTTAACGACATTAGATTTTTCACGAATATATCAATGTCTGCGTTTCAAGTCCAAACCAGGACCCCAGAGGCCCAGAACACGGTGCAAGATTGATGCGGTGCCCAAAAGTGCTGAAATTTGAGCACTTGCAGCGATGTTAGAGATCTGCAATGTTTTGAATGCTTCGAATAGTCCAGGTGGTAATGTTCCCATGGCTCCAACTATCACCGGCTCTCAAGCTCCTCTTGCAGAGTTGAATACCTCTCTCGCTTCTACCCCTCTTTGATCACAACTCGAACATCCATTGGCACTGCAACATCAATGAGCGTTCAGGTTCTCTCACGCTTATCGTGGATGGAGATGTCTGGCTTGTTATGCTTGATTCGGCGATCCGTTGACAAAACTATATATATATGGATATGACAAACGGTTAGTTGGCTAAAAATTATTATTTGGAACTGATGTTAGAGACCCATTACTCTTTCTTCATAGCAGAATGTTTCCTGTAATGCGTTCCAAGTTTCAATACAAGAAACATTTCATGAGAAAAACCTTAAAGATATCAACTAAAATTATGCAGTCTCACTTTTGTCAGTATGTACGGCACAATTTTTGGGGGCAAAAGCGAGAACGGTTTTTTTTATATTCATATATTAATTTTATTGATAAAAATCAAAATAACACCTAGTATAAGACTTCAAACGATGATAAAGATAAGAAAAATGCTTTATTATAGCAAATCATACGCAGAAAACGTTTAATCTGCATTTATTAAGTAAACAGTATCTAAATAACGTGCAACTATTTGCATATAAATAGTCATGCTATACTTCAAATAATCGGATGGTATTCAAATCTGGGGTAGCAAGTGCTCTGTAATGTCATTTAAAAACCAGCGAAAAAATCCGTACATAGTCTCCAAATTTTCATTGTACTGTTTTTCAAACACCTCCCTTCATTCCCCTTTTCTTTGTACTATTCAACAATACCCCTTTCTTCTTTATTCAGTTTGTTCCATATATTTACCTGTCTTCATTGTCAGTTGTATTTACAGTGTGCATACGTTTATGTGCCTGTTTTTAATTGTAAATCTGTGAAAATAATTTTTGTTCGTCAACGACATAGCTGACAATGAAAGTAAACAAGGCAGTTGAACAGCAAAATTTATTAAAGATCGCCGCTGTATGTTTATCCCCCATCCAACCGCGTCGAAATACCTTTCTGGTACACATCTAACTTACCAGTGAAAACCCTATAATTTATCACAATCTGATAGCTATGGCAAACGTGCTCTAAAATTCTTTAAGGATCTCGTGGATTATTCCTGCGGCGAAGAATACGTCATCGTTCCACTTACGGCCAGCCTTCCTTCGTTTTCTTTTCGCGAAAAACGATACCACAGACACATTATTACCTAGTCAAAATATGACTTCAGTAACGAGGTAACTAACATTCTTAAGGAGATCAACTTTGATAATCTCTATGTAATAAAGTGTAGGCTAATGCATCCGAGTCAAACACTACTCTTACAGGGTAGAGGGATTTTAGGTTTAAGCAAGGTCGAATAATTTCACTGTTTCTTGGTCACTGGCTATGCATCAACAATAAGATGTGGCTTTCATTTTAGCAAGAGGGGTTCTGTGTATTGTATATAGTATTTTGATTCCAAGTGAATTTCCTACTTTTTTGCTGTTAGCAATCCCCCCTCCCTTTTTTTGCATCCTCTTGGTGTAGTCGGAGAATATTTTACACCAAATGTTATTTAAAATCAATTAAATAAGTTCAGGGACTTTTCCACTCCAAACCTAGCTCGCCCTCAACCAAATGCCTTCACTAATTTCACTATAACCCAAAGTAATTACTTCATTTACCTGAACAGCACAACCAAGTATCAGCAGAAGTATTTTCTTCAGCTCATTCAGGCCATAATCTACAAGTGATATGCAAACGCAGTAATAAGAACAGATGAAAATATGGGTTATGTTCCTGACATTCTAATTGATACTATGATAAAAATACGCTTTTATGAGGTTTATATGGGTTTGTGTAGCACCATCGCAAAGCACAAAGACCTCATACCTCGTTTGATTAATTATGCTCTATACGATGGACGGCAAAAATCATCCTCTTGACGATAAGTAATAGATTGCAGTGTCTTGGAAAAAGGGATTCCTTTTCCTTGTCTTTTTGTGTGAGACAGTTCAAAGAAAATTCAAAAAATTGCCAACCATGAAAAAGAGCTATTTCTAAGATTAAGTTTCGAGAAAAAAAACTCTCTACAACCCCTGAACGGGGAACATAATTTGATCAAGTTTAAGCAACTCGTGCTAAACCAGGGGATGGAGGGAGGGGAATTTGTAACTGTGTAATTGTTATTTAATACTGTCCGAAAACATCCTTCACTTGACCTACCCTATGCCGTTCACATAATGTACGTCGGTACTAGAACTGACACTCCACAACGGATTATATTTGGCTGACCATTTTTTGGCTCTCAATGGCCGGTTAAACTTTAATTCGACGCAACAGTATTTTTGGCGTTCATATTAAAAGCAGCTTCCTTAAAACTGGAGCCGAAAACAAAATTTGATACAAAGCATGTCTCACAATATTAATGAGAGTATCCATACTACTTACTTTTAGAGTATTTCTTAAAAATATAAGAAAAATAAAAGGAATGTAAGACAAGAACTATCTGCTGTAGCTGCTTTCTATCATCAAAAGGAATGTCTGGAAATAAGACTACCACGCCCTTTCCAAAGCAAAATCAAAATTAATAATTAAGAAATACTGGTTAGTTAAATATTAGTTAAGATAAATTTTGACCCTCAACAGTAAGGTGAGGTAAGGTCCTTAAGGCATCAGGCTACTGTCAATGTTTTTCGCTTTGTTTCATAGATGATTGGCTAGCAAAGAAAATTGAGCAATAGACAGTTGGGTAGTGTAGCTGGGACAAAAAGTGATAAAAAGAAATAAAGGAAAAAACATCAAGATGAAGCTGAATGCGAGTAAGAAGCGGTAAAAGCCAAAGGGGTAAAGTACGAAGTAACGTGGTACCAAATGGTACCACATGGTACCACAATGATACCAAATGGTANAGACTACCACGCCCTTTCCAAAGCAAAATCAAAATTAATAATTAAGAAATACTGGTTAGTTAAATATTAGTTAAGATAAATTTTGACCCTCAACAGTAAGGTGAGGTAAGGTCCTTAAGGCATCAGGCTACTGTCAATGTTTTTCGCTTTGTTTCATAGGTGATTGGCTAGCAAAGAAAATTGAGCAATAGACAGTTGGGTAGTGTAGCTGGGACAAAAAGTGATAAAAAGAAATAAAGGAAAAAACATCAAGATGAAGATGAATGCGAGTAAGAAGCGGTAAAAGCCAAAGAGGTAAAGTACGAAGTAACGTGGTAAATACCAAATGGTAGAATTAACGGACGATAGTGGACGTTGCTTAAAGGAAGAAACCAAACAAAAGTAATAAGGGGAAACAACCGCAGCAGTGAAAGCAATGAGTAGTGAGTGTATTTGAGTTGCAGGTTAAGACTAATAAATCTAAAGAAGTAATCTCAACAAATGAAAAATAGTCAATTTTCTGAAATTTGCCTTCCACAATAACTAACAGGCCAACAGAGTAATCGTATTTGACTAGATATTATCACTGTACTCGTGCTCAGGACTGGTTACACAAAAAGGAGCATGTTATAACAGTACCGTGCATCATACAAATGATCACAGGTCTCTTCTGTAATAGTCTTGAACAGCCTTATTTTAACAGCTTCCATTTGGTATAAAATAAAACATTAAAAACGTCTTCTGGTGTACATTTGTCATTATGGCGGTTGAAAATAACAACGAAATGCCTCAGTCTCGTATAAAGTACTGTTGTGCAATGCTACTGCAACCTAAGATCTCATGTGAATGATATCAAAGGGTGGCGGTTTTAAATGACTGATATATCTGGGTCTGAACATAGCATTCCAAGGATTTTAACGAACAGCCTTTTAAAGCGGCGATATGCGCAATGAAAACAACACGGGTCGTTCTCTGGTATCGGAAATGTTGTCTGTGCTGTTACGCCAGTTTAAAGTAAGTACACTCAATGTTCCTTTTAATGCAGCACCTATATTTACTAAAAAACTCTAAGTCACGAACATTTGTTACAAGACGTTATAGTCAGTTAAAGAAATACATTTTGACGAATGCACTGGAAAACCATAAACGGATAAAGTAGATCATGAGTCATTGTGACGGTCTTAATAAAGGTCACCCTTACTGAAATCAAGGCAAATTTTTACCGAAAAGTAATAAGATCTTGATCTAAGGTTGTCAATCAATTGTGAATGTACATTCACAGTCAAGTACATAAAATAGTGAAAGCCTAAGGGCAAAATAAGGCTTTAAGAAGGTTAAACTGTCACTGTTTTGTATGTTGGCATAAAACAAATTAACGCTCTAAAAGAAATATTCTCCTACTTAACCAGGAAAAAAAGGTAAAACCAAAATAATTGACCAAGTGTCACTAACTGCTAACAATGCAGTAGCTATAGGGCTAAAAGTGTCCATATAATAATAAACTGGTGCTTCACGAAGCTTGTATTTCGAATTTTTCCGTTATGAAAGTGAACCGGTTTAATGCGAGAAAAATAATTCCCTGTCAGTAATTCTGTTCTGGCCGATCCGCTATGGTACATGGACGATCAAATGGACACTACTTCAATGTATGCCTAGCGCACTATGATAAAAAGATAACAAAATAAGCCTCCAGATATCCTCAGATCTTAGTAAATTTACCATAAATTTATATAAATGGTAAACAACATCTCAACTACCATCCTCATTAAAAACTCTGGTAAACTAAGAGCAAATGCATACAAAAACCCGAATCTTGAGTGAAAGGGCCAACAAAACGTGAATGTTCAGATGGCAAATTTGCATATTACAAAGAAAAAGATTGCGCTATGCAGATGGAGATTTTTGGTAGATAACGAGTGGATGTTTAAAGCCATTATACTGAGATCAGACTATAAAGATGTCAAGTTTATTGTACACGTGTTGATAAATTGCAGATAAATGGATCTAAAAATTAGAAAAAACTACGATAAAATCTCTACTTTGTCCCGAAATAATAACAAATACGCCTATAAACGCTTGAAATTCATCAAGAATTCAAAACGGATTTAAATGCCAGTCAAATGAGTTTGTACAAAAACGTTGACGAAATCAGTGTTGGCTGAGATCAACGTTGACTTAAATCACTTAAAGTTGTTTTCTTGAGATTAAAAGAGAAAAGGGATTAACGAAACTCTGATGTTCAGGATTCTAAGCTATCAGTGGTCAAATGCACACAACTATTAAATCAACCTGTCTACCAACGGAGCTATGCAGAAAAAAAGTGTAAAATAAGGGTTGATTAAATTAAGGATGAAATAGAAAATTGCCTCCTGTAGGGAGACTGTTACAACCAACATGGTCACCCAAACGGGCTTTCCAATCCAACTGCATACAATTGGTACCTCGCTGTTCATCTCCACTACACAAAAAACAACCTTGTTTACTCTTTAATGTCTTCCATGAATAAAATCTTTCTAAGGGCAATACCAGCAACTAGAAGTTCCTTTTATTTAAAACGAAGATAAAAGGACGTACATAAGAAGGAGGCAGAAAAGAAGAATCAAAGAGGATAAAAAATTATATAAACATAAATCGAAGACGAATTTGTAAGGCCTGGTAATGGTAAAAGAAATACGGGGAAAATATGTTTCAATCAATTGACATTAGATTTTAACTCATTCAGACTTGAAGTCAGAAAAAAGCAACTACGGGAACGAAAGCTTAACGATTTTGTAAGGTCAGTTGGGAAAGCTGCATCAGTGGTAATACGGAAGAAGATTCTCCTCAATGGCAGCAGAATAAACTCAGACAACAACAACAACTTTTTTCAAAATAGTACCATGAAACAGATGTAATGGTACAAAAATGTGGATCTAAAAACGTGGAAAATCCTGTGGTTAGAAGGTGGATGTCAACAAAAGTTCTACCGCATGGAAAGCATGTCTCTGAATGAGATCCTAATAAGATAATATTTCGGAGGACATGCTCGAAGATAAAAATTGAGCTCCATTTAAGGTCTTTCTTTTTAAAAATGGCCTAGATATGTTTCTGCTCTCCCTGAAAATACAATAACTTCTTTCATAACAAAACACATATAGCATCGTATGGTTGTTGAGTATAAGGAACCCTATGGATCGACAATATAAATCCAGAATGATCATTACTTTTGCAGAAATTAAATACAGATGTTTAAGATTAACATACAAATTAGTTTAAAAGTTTTAAATGACGCGATAATGTGCCAGGGGCGACATGGAAATCACTCAACAAACTTCCTTGAACAAATTTTTGCCAGCCCGGATCCACTTCGCAAAGCGCTTCAAGAAACTAAACCTCACTGCCAAGAACCAAACAAACAGGTGTTTTATGGCAGTGTTAACTATTGATTCATGTCACAGAAAGACCATAATTACTGTGAAAGCTATATACTGAAAACCGCCAAACCTGTTTTCAACAGAGCAGTTGACAAAAAAATCGTCTAAAATCATCAGACATGCCAGGAAAACAATAGCATTAAAACTAACCGCAAAGAGTTAAATTAAAGTCTCAAAATACAATGAAGTATGAAGAAAACATTGTCAGTAGTAACAATTGGGAAATCACTCCTAATCTAACGTTAAAATTCATACAGCTCAAAACGTTGACTAATGGGCAAATACTATGCTCCTGTAACAACTGAATGGCTTAGATATACATGTGTGGCCAGCCCCAAAATCTCGTCAATGGCTCTGCCTTTCTCTATTAAAATGGATTAACATCTGCAGTGTGCAAAGATATGGTTTATGCGAAGAATATTGACAATAATGTAAAGTGACATCTAACTAATGATAAAGTTCGCAAAATCCTTTGCATGAACTCAACCTAGAGCAAACTAACATAAAACGGGGAATGCAGTTTACTGGGCAAACACACGAAAAACTAAAAGTCGTAAATACCTGATTTCATCTGGAGAGCAATGTCAAAGGCAGAGGTAATACTCAGCATGAGCAGCTTAAAAGGATATGGCGCCCCGTAGGGGCGAACGCTATTTATTGGCTCCTCAGCACGATTTTATTTGTTTGTTTAACCATCATTCTACCCAGTAACTGGGATCAGACTATGTCCTTCAGAGGGTCTTGTTTGTGGCAGTAAGGAATTTCTTGGCCGGGAGCCTTTCCTGACGCAAGGCAATGGCTTTTTCTTTTTTGAAGCTCCAAAGCCTTTTTTGCCTCTCAGGGAATCAAACCCAATGTCTATAATTCGATTCTCTGTTTTTTTCATTCACAGTTCTTTTTAAAAGAAATACGTCAAAATACAGAAACAAAGGCTTACCATAGCCACTTCAACCGTTAAAAAAGGTGTGAAATTAACACTATATTGGGCTGATTTTCAGTATGAACCCATGGGCACAAACGCTTATTTTCAAAATCTCTTTTCGATTTAATATCTATTTAACTATGTGTCTAGTTATGGTTATGTTTTAGTCCTTTAGTGGACCAATGAGTTACTTTTATGCCAATGCTCTTTCTGACACTGAGGTTTTAGTGTGATTTTCTATATTTTTTTCCACCCTAGGAATTGAAATTTTAACTCGTGATTACCGTGCATCCACACCTATTAAAAACCCTAAAACTCTTAATAGCTCGTAACATATGCTATCAACTTAATGATCTACCAACACTATCAAAAGTCTAACTGGCCAAAAATGACGAATACACTATTTACCGTTTCTATACAAACTATAACTGAAATCCAATGTCTAACTTTGTATGGCTAGATTTTATCAAATATTTCTATTAAAATAGTTTTCTGGAACTGACTTGTCAAATCAAATGAAATTTTATAAAACAAATGGATTAATCTTCCAATCTTTGACGCTTTAACTGAGTGAGATGTAAGAACTTTACCATGATGGTCACTTTAACATTCGGAAGTTTTCACTAAATACACAACATAACAAAAATCTTCACTATTTTACGAAAAACAATGCTTTGGTGTAAATGGCACCAATACCTTGAATAGCCATTGACCGACTACTCGAGTGCTATTAAAGAAAATGTGTAAACAATTCAACTACCTTTGGATCATTTCAGTCTCATCAAAAAAATCTTATTAATAAATATCCAAAATGTCCCAACAATGACTTCTTGTAATCATTTAGAATTTATTTAAAAATACTAACTCGTTCTTCACGACCAGTAGCTGGGGTAGAAGAACGTGACTGTCACAATTTTTAACAAAATTCTCCCAATTCCAATTTGATAACATTTGACGATTAGCACTGGTTTCAGCTCAAAAAATGGTAACCGGCCGCAAGTACATTTTCTTTCACCAAAATCACAAAATGAGTTTATCGGGGCTTGTTTTACAAGTGTTAAGTCATGCAGTGTGAATGAACGAGACACGGCAAAGTATTTTTCAATCTCAGTAAAGAGAACCCCTGATTCCAACCACAGAGAACAGACTACATTCATTTCACCATATCTAAAGAGAGAACATAACACTTTTTGTATACAAGAGCGATCCCCAAAGTTTGTCGATTACTGCAACAAAACTGAAGCACATGTTTCTTTTAACATCCTAGGCAGTCTTGGAGAAAAAAGAATACCTATTAATGTCTGCCGTGATCATTGGCAAGACAATGCAGCAATTATGTCTTGGAAATACAATGGTGCCCCAACTCGTATCAAAGCAGTAAATCTCTTGAGCATTCATTCTCCTTCATTTCTTTAACTTCGGTGAACTAGAATCGGCAAAGTCGTGTACAAAAGCTGTTACCTTTTTTGGCGTTTTTCAAACTCTCTACAACCTTCTGTCTTGCTGCGTAGTAACAATGGGTCTTCAGTGCTCAGTTTATCAGGAATGGGATTGTCATACCTCGTTAAAAGCATTCACTCTTTTGCTACTCGTCATCTTGGTGTAAAAGCAGCTCTTTGGAAGCTACTCACGCTTAACTTTACACCAAAAACCACAACAGATGTCGAGGGTGCCATCAAGTATCCACCTTCCTTTGTTTGTATTTTAAGGTCAGCAATTCGGTCAAATGTTCATGTGGCTATTGATTAATAGGACTTAATAATTCAGGCAAATAATGCCTATAATAAGAAAGTGTTCAACCTCTGCACCATTGTTGAAGACCTGAAGAGACTCCTTCAAAAACTGTCACAGATCGTAAAAGAGAAGGTTCTTGTGCCCATTACAACCAACATTTCCCTTAAATTTCCTGGATAGCGGAAAAATGAGTCAATTGCTCACCAAACCCGACGGAAACCAGGCAATCAATGACGAGAATGCCTTTAAACGCAGATTTCTATGTTACTTCGGATTCAGTAATCAGTGGATTAACGACAAGTTACCAAGCAGCATGCTAAATGAGGAAACAATGTAATTCCGATGATACTGGCAGAAGTTATAAAAATGAATTTTCAGGTCGTAAATTTTGGTAAAACGAGATTGATCCAAATGCTCTTTCAAACAAACTGAGTAGGAGCTGGAAAAACGTTTCAAGAACGTTTGCAATGCTTTAAGAATACTTTGCACTTTCCCCATTATAGTTAAAACAGCAGTGAGTCTTTTTCAGCAAACCTAAATTGATAAAGAACCCCACACGAAGTACAACTACTTGAGATAGGCTCTGTGACCCTGCACTCTTGAGTATCGAATACAAAATTGAAAAACAGTTGATTTTCAGGAAATCATAATTCTGCTAAACGAAAGCTTAAAAAGTGTCTTTTTAAGTATTATTTTACCTTTATGTTAATGATTATTCAGTATTTAAAAATTCAGTATTTACAAAAAAATATCCTTGATTGAGTCAAGCATTAAAACATTTCAATTTCAAAAGGGCCTGCGTCGTTTATAACCCTGATGTAAAAACTGGCTCTGTATGGGCCTGGCCTCGACTGAAGAAACGATAACATGACAAGTCAAACAAAAAAAATTAGTTTAAGAAGCAAATTTTCGGAGACCTACTGCAAGCCTCTTTTTCTCCTATTCTATCGCAACAAGATTGGTTTTCATTTGGGTGGAAAACAAGGGCCACGGTAATGCACAGAGCCATTTCATCAGTAATTCACAACCCAACATAAAAAATTTCTAGGTATACCATAAAACCAGTTCTGGTTCTTCAATAACGGCCTTGTACAAAGGGAGAGAACCCGAGCAAATTATTATCCTTTCGACTTAAATTTCAAAATGACCTGCAGTTGCCAAAATGTGATTGCCACATAGCACAAGTGTAAGCCCTTAGTAATGCAAGCTTAAGTGAGAGCATTTTTGTTAGATTTTGGGAAGGTTGAAAAACCCCAAAACGTAAGTTACCAACAGTCCTATTGTTGTGACAAGACTTTCATCTGTTGTACAACTGTGCTTTTACGTTATTCTTAATGCAGAGTAAACCTAACCTTGTTCTCATTATGTCCAGTATTACTTCGCTACCTTCAATTTTGTCACTGTACACTATTTCCTGACAAGAAGGACAACACACACTTGAACCAGTGAAAGACCTGCAGCCGGAAGTAAAATGGGAAACTTTACGCTCCACAAAATATAGCTTTTCGTTTCAAATGACGTAGATCATCTGTTATTTGTAAAAAGCCACCTAAGCATGCATATCTTAATCCTTGCATTCAACAGAATAGAGTCGGCTTAAACCGAGAAATAAAAGCAGTTGGCGGTTGGCTACTTCTTACAATCTGAACAAATAAGTTGGCGGTTGGCTACTTCTTACAGTCTGAACAAATAAATTGGCGGTTGACTATTTCTTACAGTCTGAAAAAAAATTGTTTTCTTGCCAATAACTTAAACCAGTAGATACTATTTACAAATCACACAACCAGTGGTGAGACGAGATGAGTTTCCTCTTCAAAAGCCCTGCAGCCAATTTTGTCCAGTGAGGTATACTGGCATGGTTTACTGGCATAAAGGAGCTTTAAAACGATCACCAAACCTGATGACGATACACTGCAGTAACAATACATAAGGTCACCATCTGATGACTGACTTCTTACTATTAACTTTTACATGCGCCATATTCAAATAGCGTAGCTTCATGCAAGACCCACAGATAATTGTTGTTACGTGCTTAACACGTGATAAAATTAGAGCTTCCCACTCCTTCAGAAAATAACTAACTGAAATCCCGGCCTTGGGCTGGGATTTGCCCAGCTCTTAATCCACTCGGTCGGAATATATCCCAAATTTTAGCTGTTCCTAATTCCTCTGCTAGCCAATAATATAACCTCATATGGCAAAAAACCCCGAGGCTCTCATCAAACAAAGGGTCGGAAATTATATTTTAAAAACGTTTTCTAAGAAGCGTTTATGTGACAGGAAAAAATATTTCAAAATATCAATACTTTGTAATTTTAACGAAAATATCCTGCTGGGGAAACGATGAAAAACTTACAGGTAAAACTAACGAACATAGAAACAGGGCCAACAAGTCATTACAATTCTATTTTAAAAGCTTTCTATTCCCCACAAGATGTACAAAATATACTTATCAGTCTTTGTTGGAGGTGGCAAGCAGTCAGCTTCACAAAGGCAGGGAGAAAAAAACCAATTGCATGCACTGTCCTGCGGCTCTTAGCATTGTAATTACAGTACCTCCCAGCTGGTTAATCCATGAAACTCTGCTCCTGTACACATAAAGTTTATGACAACAAAGTGTAAACTAGTGCCTTGTTGCGGTACCATATCCAGCTCACAAGGTAGATTTCAAGATCCTAAAACATATGCCACAAAAATTCCAGTCAATAGCTTAGATAGTTACACAAAAGGATGAAGGCTGTTTCAGAACCATGTTAAATAGGATGAAATTTACCAATAGCTGTATCTATTTTCCTGTTTAATTGAGTTATCTCTGAAAATTATTTTATTTAATACACCTTATAAGTGTACATTAATACTACAAATGCCTATAACACTACCCTGGTTCACAGGGTATACCAACAAAGTTTGATGAGAATCAAGTGGATGTTGTGTGAAAGTTTGAGACACAGATATCTAGTCAATCAACTCAGGTTTTACCAGGAGAGAAAATGTTGGTTTAGTCTCCCAGAATTGAAATGGCTAAATTTACTGAGAAAATACAATCAACTCACAAAAATGCAAACCAGGGTCTGGTCACCTGTAAAAACCTGTAAAAGGGTTCCTACACAGACACCCTAAATTCAAATATACACAACAAATAAATCTTATACTAATATGGGCTAAAAAAAAATGGCAAAATTTTATACCACTTGAGGTGTCTTTTACAACTGCTAACAGGTCAGGTACTTTCATTACTATGAGCTGGTGGAGGTGATCCTGCAAAGACAATGTTATCAGAAAACAGCAATAAGCTTAACCAAAAGGGTGATTTCATGCTTCAAAGTTTCAATTTATTAAAAAATTAACATACAGATGGAGATGATTTTGAATTGTAGAAGAGAGAAAAATATGTCTGCAGTGAACTGGATTCAAACCAGTGCTGTATTGGCCAAATCTCTACCACTTGAAATATTAACACTAGTTCTTAACCAGATTATTTTTTATATTTTTCACTTCTTCACAATTACATTTGTCTTGTCAGTATCATTGGTGATACTGATGATACTAACAAGATTTCAATCACCCACCATGTGCACATATTATTCATATCCCACCAGTATAACACTATGTAGATAAAAATAGACCTTTTCTTGCCAAATAGCCTCTGTTATCTCATAT
Organism: Morbakka virulenta; assembly: GCA_003991215.1. Taxonomy (NCBI): domain Eukaryota; kingdom Metazoa; phylum Cnidaria; class Cubozoa; order Carybdeida; family Carukiidae; genus Morbakka; species Morbakka virulenta. The sequence continues at coordinate 1,358,712 of RDPX01000098.1, read as the reverse complement.
TGTCCACATTGGAACATATTATAAGTACATCTCTCAATAGCTTAAAACTATTTTGAGCTACTTAATACCCACACTTGCAGGGGTACAAACTTGTGCTCCAGTACCTGACATAGTCAAAAAAATGGTCACACCAAAGGTATCAAACTACACCAAACTTAAAAGTCAACTAAATAATCAGTATTTAATGTTCCATTTTCTCTTTTCAACATGGAGATCATCCCAGTTGGAGAATATTAAGTACTACATTTGCTTTCACACTTGATACAGTCAGATTGTTAATGGAAAAAATGACGTGAGATATTATTCTACATAATATCTGTACTTTTACTGGTGCTCCCTCCCCACTAAGTACTACATTTGCTTTCATAGTTAATACAGTCAGGTTGTTAATGGAAAAAATGACATAAAATATTATTCTACATAATATCTGTACTTTTACTGGTGCTCACTCCCCACTAAGTACTACATTTGCTTTCACAGTTAATACAGTCAGGTTGTTAATGGAAAAAGTGACATAAAATATTATTCTACATAATATCTGTACTTTTACTGTTGCTCCCTCCCCACACCCACCCCTCAAAAAATATTACTTAGTCGATTCACTGTTAAAGCTGATTAAAATTTTGCAAATTTTAACTCCTTGTTAAGCAATATTTGTATGACTTTATGACCATGTAACCTAAATTTGTCAGAATTAACTTTTATATTCCTTTTCATTAAGAACCATACAAGACATAAGGGCATCAAATATATGGTACTGTGAAGGAAAGGCAAAATACAAAATAGTAAGCCAAGTGATAATGGATGACCTTAAGCATATATATTAAAATGAAGACAGCATATACACCAATTAAAAGTCTGCCAATCAAGAGAAAAGCCAGTAAAAGGAATTATATGCAAGTTTATGGGTTTATTTGCTGATTCTACAATAACTAACATCAGTTTTATGGTGTTTGTAACAACATAAAACAAAGTGACAAAACACAACACTAACTTTTCTTTACTGCTGATATTCCAAAATATTAATACAGTGCAAAATAATAACAATATTGTGATTAAAAAAGCAAAGTCACTAAGGAGAAACAAACCAAGACCACAAAATTTTCAACCATACAATGGCAGATTGTAGAAGCCTGGGTCACAGTTTAATTCATTCTTGGGTGAACATTACAGTACATATAATAAATATATATTGGTTCTAGTGTTGTTTTTCCCCAGTACTGGGGGTCAGATGGTGCCCTTCACAGGGACTTGGATTTGACAGTGAGGAATTTCTTGGCCGGACGCCCTTCCTGATGCCAACCAATGGCTTTTTCTTTTGTGAATTTCCAAAATCAAACCAGGAATTCTTGGTTACTGTGCAGCTGCACTAGCCATAAGGCCATGGCTCCTATATATATATATATATATATATTCCAGTGCCATTTTCAGTTTTAGCCAACCTTTTATAAATGTATAATAAAATTACTGCTAATAGCTAAAATAAAAATATGTCCTTTGTGTGTGCTACAAAACAGACAACCAAAACTAACAGCAAACTGGCTTCAGAAAATTTGTTTCACTTGTTGTATTTGTGAAATTAATCAGCAAATATCCATCTATGTTTTATATTAATGAAAAATTATCACTTCACTTTCTTGAAATAAAACATTTTTGGTGTCTTCTGTGCATTAGTTTTTAATACTAAGTCCTGTATTTAAGGGTTTAGGTGATAAAAGCAAGCTTTACCAAAGTACAATATCATTTTATGGCAAGTCAACTTACTTGATAAAATCTTCTCACATTTCTCATGACTTCTGCTAAGTTTTGAACTTTAATATTAAGGTCTTTTGGGTCAAGTTCTGAATGGGCACATAGGGGTCCAAATATGGCAGAATCACTGCAAGAGGAAAAATGATATACATATGAAAGGAGTTACACTAAATGAAATTCTAGAATGAACAAAGTAAACATTTCCACCTTTGGGTGTGCAATATCTAATATATTTTTGGTGTCTAAGTCATATTAAAAAAATGAGTCAAAAAAATGTGCAAGTTGATATACACATGTATCAGCCTCCTTAACTAAAGGTTTACTATCAACCAGTGGTTTTATTAAGCCACAATCTCTGGAAAACTACTGACCATGCCTTGAAACTTCATCTTTATGTGATAAATAAACCCTGAAAATACTCAACTTTAAATAAATAAAACTCAACTTCAATCCTTTGACTTCATAGTACAATTTAAGAACAGAAATGTTAACAAAACATTCATAGAACAAATGCCATGTATCAATATTTCAATTTCAAAATTGTTGTTTTCCTACTATTGTCTCTTATTCTGTGCTAGATTTCACTTTATTTCAAAATAAATGCACATGAAACTTTATGGTTTCTAAATTTTCAAGAAAAAAAGGTAAAAAAAGGTAAAAAAAAGGTCAATGAAGTTGTTACAGATGGGAAAAATAAATAAGAAATAAGTAGTCTATTAACATTTCCAACAAACATCAGTAAAGAAAGTGACAACAAATCATGGATATTTTAACCCAATATTGCCAACATTTCAGTTACCACCAAAGGCCTCTGCACACCATGCATTTTTTTATCACCAGCTCCTGCTACCATCAGCTGGAATAACTTTTACCTCTGCAGTAATTGACTGTTAAAAAGATTGTACAAACATGACCACCACTGATATTTAAATTGAAACTTCTTTTCTCTTGTTGTTCTGAGTGGTCTTTCTTAGTTAGTTTAAAGATTCTATTTATGGTTCAATTTGTTAGGGTCAACATGGTCCCCAATAGCTTTCTTGCATTGTTCACTGTTACTGCCCCTCTTTTACTCTCCTTGGCATCATTTGGGGCAGCTATGCAATCAAAGTAATATTTTTGCAACAAATATACACAGATATTGTCTGTTCGCCTAAACAGTAACAATGTTGAGACTATAACTAACCTGGATTGTTTTTTGCTTAAATTGTACCAAAATAAACTTCTTCAACATCATCTTCAGGAAAATCCTCAGCAACTGGTCTTTATAATTACTCATGTTGATGACATAATTTGCTTAAGCAGATCTTATGTGTAAAATGTAATGACATACCACCACCTCAACAACCCAGTCATTAACATTTTGCTTTCTACTTTCAACATACTACATTTAGATACTCATCAGGGCTCACTCTTGTTTTACTTTTTATTTCACTTTTTCTTTTAATGATGACTCTAGATTCCGCAACCATGTTATTAATTTTTCCATTTACTATCCTTTTTTGAACCTGCAACAATGATATGAAATACTCTGATTTGAGGGAGTGATTGACTTTTTCAAACTTTGGCTGAGTGCAGACCCAGGTTTTCTTGTTGGCAGATTTCTGTATAGACAGAATCTGGCAATTGCAAGGTCAAATGACTCTATTCCAAATAAATAAAAAGGGTTCCTTTGGAAAAAGAATGCATTGAAAGCAACCACCATTTTAAACTCTTATATTTTCTTTGTTTATTTAACCAACATTGTGAACTACATTTCATGCAGCTATTTTCAAAGATAGAAGCATGCATAAAATGAAAATGAAACCAGTGGGCATTTGATTTAAAGGTGTTCTGATTCCAAGTTAGGGCACATCAAACCACAACTCAAATGAAGTTTTGGACCTACCGGGAAAAAAGGTGCAAAAGGAGAGAACTATGCTAACAAAAAATGTGAATAATATAAGATGCAAATGCTATCTGCTGTCACTAAAAATTACCAAAAAATACTATGGTGAACAAAAATTTCAAAATTTGCATTAAGAAACTTAATTCTTGTTTTCAGTGTACTACTTGGAAAAAACCCAAGAAAACCAAGTAATATAAAAGTAAGTGTTGCAAGCTAATGTTCAGATAATAGTGTTGGTTCCATAGACATAAAGATCTTACTTCTTGGTATAAAGATGGATATTATTATATTTTGGATTGAATTATTTTATCCAAAATAATTTTACCGTTTCAGTATGAATCAACCTTAAATATTGACAGGGATAAAAAAATCTTTAAAGTTACATCTACTGTCACGATTACCTTTATTACCATTTATCCCAACGTATATAGATCGATAGATATTATAATGCAATTATTTAATACATAAAAAATGTGATACATAGAAAACAACTAGCTTTAAGAACCCAAATAATGCTATTTATTTTATTCTTAAAGTATAGGCAAATACACATTAACAAAGCCCTTTTATTGTTTTTGGGAAAAAGAAAATATGTCGTGAGTGTTTTGAAAATTACAGCACAAATTAAAGTTACTTTCAGCACTCAACACTTGGAAGAATGTTTGCACTAACTTATAATGGTGCCTTTTGCAAATATGATTTGTGGGTTATAACTGTTTTAGGTGATTTCTTTAATCTGCCATACAAACAATCAATGGGTTTTGACCAAAAAAACACTTGGGCTATACTTGTCTCCCTATATACTTGGTAATTTACAATACTGCTGCCTTAATGCGAAAGGATTTTACGTCTCAGACCTTACTGAAACCAAACCGAAGGTCGAAATTGAATGACTGAATGGTTTTTCTATTGAGTTATTGTTTGCAGAGGTAAATAATACACACAGGTTGTGCGTTGGTAAACAATCGATTTCTGCCATCACTTTTACAAGGATGATAGGGTGGAACGAAAGTTTTTCACTTGTCACTTGAAACATATTTGCTCTTGCCCTTTCCAAATGTAACCTCCGTTGCTTGGCAATGACAATTTTCCAAAAAAAGGCGGGAAGCACTGTTCAACCAACTATCCTGCTACAGTCAAATGTTTCGAAAGCGTGTTTCATTGGCAGATGTAGAGGTAAAGTACGGGAGTGAAACTAATACTTTACACCTGAAAAATAACCACCCAATCCAGGAGCAGGTTGTTTACCCATGGGCTGGCATGTGAAAGAGCTCCCGCTCTATGCCCCAAATGCCAGGATTAAACACTAATTATGAAGATCACATTTTAAGAGTCAGTCTGATAATTGGTTATCATACCAAACTTGCAAGCCTACAAGATACCAAGATCAAGCTTACTGTCTTAGCGAAATATGTAGAAAAGGCAAGCGTCATTCTCCTTACAACAGGTATAAAAACATGAAATCGGATATCCAAGGCAAGATGGTGGACTTTACCAATTTACCAATCAGCAACTGCACCTGTGGTAAACAGGCATCGTGATTCATTAATATTTACTCCCAAATAAGGATTATTTGCCTTTATATTTCGGGATTTAAATAACTGCGGCAATGAATAAAAGTTTAAATAGTTATTACTCACATTTCCTCCATGACCTGACTCAGAAAAACCCCATCCGTAAGTTCTGGTAATGACTTCAAAGATTGCTCTCTTCGGAAAGTTTGGATCTACATAACCAAAATTTAAAACGATGGAAAAATTATTACTAAAATACTTAAAATAACCAATTTTGTTGGTGCTATCAATTCCCTTACTGACTATAAAATCCGTCCATAGCTTGCTTTGGTAGATTTAATTGAAAAAGTCCGCAGTTGCCAACTTGTAGATGACAAAGAACTAATAGAAACAATAATGAAAATCGATAACCATTTACCATTGAAACTAAATAATTCGTAGCAAGAGCTCATTCGATTACTTATTAATCTTATTTAATTCATTTGTATGCTGCACTTTAAAGAATACAAGAAGTCCACGATCGGGCCCGGTTTATGTGAGCAGCTGCAGGTCTCTATCCACTACCAAAGAAAGCCGAATGTGAGCTAAATATCCAAGTTCTGATGAAAAAGTACAAATTTAACTGATACTACATCGCCATGGTAATAACAACAGGTTTACTTGAACCTAAGCAGAAGTTTTGACCAAAAATCGAGGGAAACGAAAAATTTCAACCTGACACTTACCCATATCACCAGTGGATTCTTCCAGAATTCTTCATGTGTACCCATTGTGCAAGATCTCCCCAGGATTCGATCACTTTTTAAAACCTGATATTTCAAAGGGTTTTCTTATGTCACGTTTAAAAACTGACACTAACAGTACTTTGAAACGATAATTCCATTACTACTGAGTAAATATCTACAAAAGATCGATTTCTGACTTGAAGACCGTATCTTTTCAAAAAGTAAACAAGTCCAGTACTCTAGAAAAAACTGCGGAACTTCTACTACAATTTCTTTGTTCCAGAGTACGACGATCACTCCTTGAAACACACTGGCACTCGCTTGGTGAAATATATCTATAGTGTTGGCTCCATGTCTACAATTGTACATAATACAATCATTCATCACCAAATCATTTTTTTCTGGGCTGTGTGCTTTCCCAATTACCACCAACTTTGGTAAATCACAAAATCATTCTCAACACTGGTCCAAAACAAAGTAGCACAATCCAACAAGATTGGCAGGTTAAGGCCTGGGAACGACTAACCGTTACCATCGAAATATCTGTCGGGAGAATTGAAAGGTGGAATGAGAAAAAAGTGTGAGATGCTGAAATGCAGTGGGAAAGGAATAAACTAAACGCCAACGTTTAATAAACATTAAATAAAGCAACAAAGTAATTACTTGACGCTCAGCTATTATCCCATCAGTATTTCACTTCGACACTGACTCATAATTACGGGTTCTTTACAAAAATGTAAGGTCACAATTCGTTACAGGTAATTTCGTAGAATTCAAATGGAGGGTCAGCTTGGGATCAACGCCAATGCTCCCTCAGACGTTGTAATCTCAAATCAAGGACATTCTTTCAAAACCTTTTTTCTGAGTAGTCTTAACCAGATAGCACACTAGTATGACGCTGAACCTCGCCGAAACTCGTATAGTTTGAACACCCCTCTCTCCTTTTTCTAATAGATTCTGTTTCGATACCGAAGTAAACTCTTTGTGAAAAGAGAACTAAAGTTATCTAAATCTCAAATGGACAAGGGACACGTTTTGCTAAAAGTTGAAATGTCGGATGAAAAATTGAAAAGTAAGAGACTAGTGTGAGATTTTCACTTGATTTATTAACCCCCATCCTCGAGTGGCTTTTAGCCTTGATGTGTGGTGACTCACTAGTACATAAACAAAAAAAAGATTGCCCACCATAACTTGGTTCCTGAAATGGTACATACCAACCAAATACGTTTTGGGCACTGTATTCATTTTGCCATTGTGAAACGTCTGCTTTTGCGAATTGTCCCGATCCCATTGTAATCCTGCTGTGATCATGGGTCTATATGTGTCGGCTAGATATACAAATTCTGACGATGCAGTAAACTGATTTGTTATGTAATATGTGCGCAGGAGATTTTCCAGTTTCGGATAATGTACGCGGCATATTATTTGTTTTGAAACGGTTTTAGGGAATGTGAAAAGGATTTCAAATTTCTATGTTGCAAGAATTCACCGCTAACAACGTTTCCCGGAGCCGGCTCCAGGATAGTTTTCACCACTCTATTTCTTTATCGTGGACAAAATTGTCGTTAAAAGATGGCATCTACTTTTCGTTGTTGGAGCAAAAATTGGTATGATCATTCATTTCAAAATCAATAGTATCAATTACACCAATATCTAAAATATTTAGTTGGACGGGATATCATAAACTCCTAAGCATGTAATGTGTATAAGCCCGTCTGGTCCAAAGAAAATTAATTTACTGTATGCAGCTTTCACTACTGTAAATATTGCTCGATTGGGTAAGGAAAGGCTCTTGGAGCATGAGACTAGTAGCGTACACATTGAATTCGTGTATTGGTATTAGCAAAAGACCAATATGACAAGAGATATTCAGATTACGACACTTGAATTAAAAAAAGTACTGTAATTGAACAGGGGTTACTTGAATTTACTGCTGAGGTAATTCAGCCCATTGTTGAAAACAAGGAACCCTTTTGTTAAGATTTTTGTAGCAAATCACATGAAGACAAAAGGCAAATTTCCTTAATCACAGTATGCAAAAGATTCGAAACTATGTTACAGTCGCGCATGGTCCCGAAGAATGCTAAAAGTTGCTCCTCCAGCATTTAAAATGGGACTAGTAATATTCATGCTGATTTGACGAAAAAATCAGTAAGACACCTATTAAGCACAGATACGTGAGACTTTTTTTTGCATTGTTAGCGAAGACGGTAAAATGAGCGTTATTATTATTGTTATTGTTAATTGTTATTTCAATCTTTAAAGAGGACGTACATCTTAGTTGTTCAAGAAATAAAAACTATGAAAACATCGCAACCAATATGTATCCTCGACAGAGAAAATACAGAGTTTGTCTACACTACTTTCTAAACAAAATTATTTTGTAGGCCACTATAACTCATATCTTGCTTTTAGAGCATTCCATTAGACACAACTTCATTGACAGTCAAGACTTCCTGTGCTTTGCGTCTTGCTAACGTTCCAATTGCAAGTGTTAAGACAGAAGATATTTCGGGGATTATCAGCTTTTATTTGGAAGGAACTTGTTCATTGTATTTCGTACCTGTACCGTTCAACAAGCGCTTAAATTTTCTTAGTTGACTCAAAAATCCTAGTCATTAGTCAATTTTTACAAAGTACAAATCACTCTATCAGTTTTTCGCCTTCTTAACTTTATCTTGAAGAAAATTCAAGAAAATCTTTGAAACTGCCAAGGTAGTTTCGTCCGCCCAGAAGGAATTTTTCTATTTGAGTCCGAAACAATTCGTGTGCTGCATGTCTTTTTTAATGATTGCGTTACAATTGACGCCATTAGCAATAGTAATATTGCATTTACACCAAACATGCAGTCAAAGTACTTTGAAACACTATTGTACATGTTGAATACATTGAAACTACGATATGTATTTGATCAAGATCTCTATTTTGGCAATTGGATCTGTTTGTGCTGCTTCAGTTTGATATGACTTCAATGAAAACCATTAAATATCCAGGTATTAAATTGTCATTTCAAGAAGAATTTTTGGCAGTGAATGTCTTTCACAGGAAAAAAGCAGTGAAGCACAGAGATTCCTTATACATACATACATACATACATACATACATACATATGTATATATGTATAATTATTTATTTATATATACATACATATATTAATGGGTTAATAACTGTTCAAGGTGAAATGCCACTGAGTGTATGGAAATGTGAAGGAAAGACTAAAACAATTAGGTTAAGCCAAGACATAGTGTATACTTTAGACTTAAAAACCTTTAAGTCATATGATGAAAGAAAGCACTCAGAAGTCAAAGATTTCCACAGTCTAGCTACACGAGGTAAAAATGCTGCATTCATAGAAATGTTTATTACAACAAGGGGAAAAACTGCACAAGAATGAAGACTTTGTAAGAAAGAAGTCACACGAGATGCAACAAACTGAGCTGGTACCAGCAAGGAAGGCTCATTAGAACACAAATAAATAATGTCAACCCCTCAAAAGTAACAATTTTGTGTTCTTCTGCTGTCTGTGGAGCACCAGTTTCCGCTCTTTAAGTGTTAAGAGAAATCAAAGACGTTTAATGTTGCAAAAAAATTAGTTAATTTCGTTCTACTTGCTTTTGAAAGAGAAATAATTTACAAGTAGCCAATGCTATATAAAGTTACCTGAGCATCGTGGTGAACTTGTCTGCCTCAATTACTTAAGCATTTTTAATTCAGGTTAGACTTTGATCACAAAAAAACACATTTCAGATTGTTTCAAAGAATATAACCGAAGATATTTATCAGTCAAGTAAAAGTCCTGAATTGAATTGTTTTTTATTTAATAAGAATTTTGACGTCTCCTGGATATGGTCAAAACGCATGGAAGGTGTCACTGGCTACAAGCCTACAAAAACTAAAACTTAAGACAAAATTGTCGGCAATATTTCCCTTATATCGGCATATAAAAAGCTTCTCCAGTTTGGAGAGTTTGTTTAGTCTGTTAGAAAGTCAGGCCACCAAATTATAACACATAGAGTAATACTGTCAGTGTAAAAAGTTGACCAAAAAACACAAAAAAAGGCAGTGTTTCCTATCTTTGTTATCACTGCCGGCTCTGATACTTCTCAAAACACAAAGTCCATGATCCTATGAATCATTCTTACACTAGTAACACCATTGTGTATGTAATATTCAAAACTGTTAAAATGCAGCCAGGAAATATTAAAATAGTATTTCAATGTTACGCACGAGGAAAAGTAAGTCCATTGCAAAATATAACTTGAACAACTATTGTTCTTCAAACGTTATTGTAAAACCCATTTGGATTCATCGCCCCATTGGGTTCTACCTCCGCCATTTGAAAACAATGATTTAGGCTTTTATATTGCACAAAATATCTTTAAGGAAACAAAATAATCTTAGACCGTGATGACAAGAGATAATGGATTTGTTGTTGTTTTAGTTCTTGTTTAGATTCTGTCAACACAAAACTGTGCTGCATGTTATGTGAAGTAATAGAATGAGAACTGCTGTACAAGACAGTAGTGCTACGCAAAAAAAACCATAGCAAATACTTGAAGTAATTAATACGAAGAAAGTAATATTTGTTTTGTACTACATGAGAAGGCTCAATGACGTGTAAACATTCGAAAACTAATAAATGAAACATTGAAAAAAAGGATTTGAATGTTCTCTTACTTTTTAAATGCTTTTCTTTTGAGCACAAAAATTGTGGTTAAATAAATAATGTAAGAAAAAGACTTAGTTATGTGAGCCTGAACTGCCAAAAGCTTTGTCTGAATTTTTATTTTTGTAATATATTTCTTATATGCTGGGTAATGATAGAATCACTATAGTGCATACATCACATACTGAGAAAGCAAGACGTTGGAAAATTATTTCATTTTTTAGGTACCCTAAAAATCTGCAAATGTTAAAACTGGTACTTGAATATGGAATTATTAAAGGGAAATAAAAATGAAATTACGCCAAATATATCCTAAGCTTTTTTCTGTATGTTTTTTATTCCTTTTTTGTGAAGGGGGTGGGTATGGAAAAACAATTTTACTCCAATTAGATTTGAGTATCTCATTGATATTTACAGTGGTTAACTTTTATAATAATGAATAAATATAGTCGAAACCCTGTCTTATGAAATCTTTTACTGTCTCTAAAATGTGGTGAGATGATAAATAACAAAATGTATAGACGAAAAATTTAACTTTCTTAAATTATGCATTTTTTAGGGGCTGCAGTGTGGATGAATTTTAGGGTGCGTTATGCCAGGCAATTACTTTTAGTTGTCCCTGGAAACAGCTGAACCAGAAATATTCGTCATATTAAGACTAAACTACTTTCTGTAAGAAATTGCTAGTCATTGAGAAATTACAACTTTTTTGACTATCAATTTTTGACAAAAAGTTGACAAAAACTCCTTGTAAATCATTTTTGCCAAGCCATCCAATCTTTAATGTCGGGATCTTCTTTTTGTCATTTATTTGAGCTTTGAAAAACAGTGTTTAAATAGTGAAGCAATAATAAATTTTTTGACCGAATATCTTTCGTAGCCAAATCTACTGCTTTTTTCCTTCACATTAGAATTACTCATTACAATTCAAAATCACATCAATCAGTACATTTTTTCTGGCCAATTTCAACCACAAAACGTCATAGTGATACGATCCTATTTACATTAATCATCAAATTAATCACCTGGTTTATTAAAAGCACAGTCATTTTTAAAAATATAACATCATCGTGTGATGGATGAAACTGAGAAGTAGTGTATTTTCTACCTGTTCTTATATTTCTGGTGTTTTTCTATTGACAAGGTTCAGAATTAGATGCTCCTTGATGGATTTAGGGTGTGGTCTTTGTGTGGCTCAATGACATCCTAATATCTAAGAAATTTACTTTCTGTCTTACTTTGAGAAAACCATGTGTTTTGAGATAACTGATAAGCATGGGACCATTAATCCGAAATGTGTTCAAATAATCTTTTAGGTCTTTCATCCCAACCAACGCTTAAAGCCACTTTCGCGCATAGGCTTACTTTTCCTATGTGATTTTTCTCTTGGTATTTTTTAATTTGGTGATTTCATTCATCTCCCAATTCTATCTTTGATAAAAACTCTGTAGTACCCCAATTGTAACGGAGAAACAAATTATGAACAGTTCTTCTAGGGATATGACGAGGGTTTTAAACCTCAAAGCTCTTGCATGATAATCTGTGGATTTAACCATTCAGCCACTACTGCTGATGCAACAAATTTTTGTCGCCTCAGAAGGGTATTTTTCAGTTGCTCCTGATCAGAGTTGAAAGTAAAGCTAAAAAATAAAACAAAGGTTGTATGTTTCTTTCTCTTTTGTAGACTTCCAATTTCAGTAGCATTACTGTAAGCTTAACCAAATAGCTCTTAACATATTTATTTCTGCACTAAAATTTAGAAAAGATATAAACCTGAATATCAAATTTTTTGTGTGTGTTGTGAGTGAAAAAATGAAGTTCGCTTTGCTTTGTTCTTTTTGTAACTTTTTAGGAAAGTATTTTGTTTTTCGTAGTTGTTGTAAATAAATCAACCTTTCTGATGGTTTCTGTTACCCTAATATGTCGATAACTTGATAATAGTTTAAAATTTATGTTGTTTTTCATTTTAAAGGACATTTTATTTGATGGATATATATACATGCATATATATCATATATATCATATATATGTCATAAATATATCATATATAAAAATATATATGATAAAAATACAAAGAAATAAGTCGGAATTATTGATTAGTCAAAAGTTATAATTTAATACTTTAAATTTAAATTTAAATTTATAATTTAAAACATTAAAAATTCCAAAAGATTTAATTTGAAAACAGAATACAAATTCTAACGCGATATCATATGATGTCAAAAGGGGGAAAAAGTAAACTTGTCTATAATCACTCCAACATGAGTTAAGACCCTAGTGGAAAGTCTGGCAATTTATTTATGCTTTTATATACATATCTGTCTACACATATATACATAAATACACATATACACATATACACATATACACATATATACACATATATACACATATATACACATATATACACATATATACACATATATACACATATATACACATATATACACATATATACACATATACACATCATATATATACATATATATCTGTGTGTGCGTGTCTGTGTAGGTGTCATTGATACATTAAACACTCTACACAGATTATAAGAAAAATAAGAAAAATAAAATATATGTTCTCAGGTGAGAAGTAGTAAATTTTGATTAGTTTTGGGTATCCTAATTTTCTATCATTAGTTGGATTAGTCATAATCTTATCATGAATGAGCAGCTGAGCTTTTGAGCACAGATCCTCCCCGTTGTTTCTGGTCCACCTCAACAAGGTTTGAGCTGTGTGGGAATAGAAAAAGCAGATTGGTTTGCCCATACCATCCCACCTAGCTTAAATGGTGTTTTGCTTATACTGAGCAAATATCAAGGGATTTAAATTATGAAATCAAAGTTAGTTTACTTTTCAAAAGAATATCACCAAGAAACCCAGGACTTTTTCCACATTCGATATATTTTTTTTAATGAAAGACTATGCGAAGCAAATAAAACAAGAAATTGTTCAAACGAGCTGTTTTAATTTTTCTTATCTTGAAAATTTTACTGTAGCAGGTGAGCCAATAGAGATGAAGGTTTCAGAATACAATTTTCCTTCTTTTACAACAAGAAAGAGAGACCGAAATCACATGCCAATATAGAACATACAGTTAAATTATTTAAACTTAAACGTAGCAAAATTTAAAAAGTAAACGAAGTATGATATTCTTAAGGAAATCGTTTTTAGTAATTAGTTTAAAACATTTGATAAAGATAACTATTTTTCAAATTTTTACTTCAGAGAATATCACTCCAAACCTATTAACAGGTGTTCATTAACTGCCACATGCCATACTTAAGATACGTTTTAAATAGATTAAAAATTTAGCAAAGTAATAGCCTTTAAAATAGATTCTACTTTCTTTTCGTCTAAAAAAACTTTGAGGATTAGGATTTGAAGAGGTTTGGAAAAAGGGGGAATTGAATTTCAGCATATTTGCCGATTAGCGGGGTAGAAAAATTAGGAAGAAAACATTTGGAGAAATATTCTTACTCTTTGATAAATAACAATCCCATCCATTACTCATACAATATCTTAATTCTTCTTTTGTCATAAAGCAATTTCAAAGAAACATTTTGGATGGTATAATTTATGGTCTATTTGATAAATTAACCATATGTTTCTTGACTTCTCTACTCATCAAAGACTTGGTACCATGAATGTATTTGATAAGTAGATCAATGATCGGATTCTAATTATAATTAGAAAGTAGATTATGTAGGCAAGACATTGTGATCCTCGTGATGGAAACGAGTGATCAGGTCAGTTCCAACCTTGAACTTGAATCATTTTTGTTTTCCAAATAACACAAATGCCCCATTCGTCTTGTTACTTATGCGCACAAATGTCTTGAGAGTGAGTTGTAAGTTTTTTGCAGAGTTATATGACCTGATATTTAAAAAGGAAATGATTGATTAAGCGTCAAGGTACTAAATAAGCTTCAACTTCGAAAATGATCCTGGTTTGAAGAAGCACCCAGCCTTTGAGCAAAAACTTTAAATATACGCCTGTTGCCTTTTAAGAGGAGTTGGTGGTTATTCCAATATCTTAGAAAAATCGAAATAAATATTTCTATAATAGCCGCATGACAAATCGACTTTTTATTGCTTCATTTTGTTTGTATACAAGATTTACTTTTAAGGAAGGTTACATACTGTTACAGCTATATTTTTTCAAATTTTTTTGAAATGCTACCACATTGCAGTTGTTTTCCACAAGCAAAATGCACGAATCATTTTTGTCCTCAATACCGGCAGTATACAAAGTTAGCAACGACAAGTCCGAGCTATTCACTCGATTTTCCAATAACGTCATATATGTATCATTTGAAGACAGTTATTTCCATTTCCATCTAACAAATAGTCTCTTAAACTTGGGATCTCTGGAGGTGTATGTCGAACCAATGTATCTCCTTTGACACTAATGACTTAGGTATCATAATCTATACTTTTTTGTGTGGTATCCTTTCTACATTTCAGGTCCCCTCAGATTGAAAGAGTCAACAAACATTTATAAAGTTATGTTTTCCTATCACAAGTTCAGATTTAATTCCGTAAATAATTTCTTAATAGACGGTTGAGGAATTTAATATCAATGGTTGCACAAAAATTCATTCAGATCGATGCTCGAGATCTTGAAATTTTACAAAACAAGATTGGGAACACAAAGGTATGGGGAAAAAGATGAATGGGAGAACTTCAATGTGTCTGCTAGTGAAAAGGAGCTATTTTATTTGAAAATTTGATGATAGCGTTTTATCATTACCTACTCTTTTCTTTTTGTTGAAAGGACTACCAAAAATTGGCTCAAAGAAAATGCAAGAAACGTATTGACAATGTCCGAAAAATATTTTCTGAATTGGGAGTTAAAAAAGAAGTTAAAAGGGGGAAGGTAGTATCTGCAAACACCAGAGCAGGGTGTAAAAAAATGAGGATATATAAGTATTCAAGATAATGACTATACAAAGTGATCCTGTTATAGAGGTAAGGTAGAGGTATTATTTTTTTGAAAAAAGTGGGAAAGAAATGGCAATTTAAATTAACATTTCCCTACCTGGAGATTAAAAGTTTTGCCAAAGACGAAAGGAGGAGGAAGAGAAATATCAATATTCAAAAATAAGAAACGTTACTTGGGTTTAAGGAATGTTAAAATGTTCCCTGTTGTAGTATCAGCTCTGGGATGTGTGACAAATGATCTATATCTATGGTTTGAAAAGCTAGAGGTAATGATCAGGACACATTTTCGTCCCAAAACTGCTTTATTGGCCATGGGAAAAATATAAAGGAATGCAATGGAGTGCTAATGAAAAAAATCAATGCAAATGATAACTTTTGTTACATGCCCGCTTCTAAAACATTTCGAAAATTTCCAACAGCAACAAATGTCCGAAATACCCTTTAAGCCAGGTCTGGGGTACCATATCATAGGTTCTTCTATTGCAACTCCAACCCAAAGCTAGATCAAGGTCTCCTCCTACGGTCTCTTAACACAGCCTTATCAATAAGGAGTTTATCTTTATTTTAAAATTTTCCTTCCTCAACCCGTTTTCATCAGCAATCAATTTGTTTCCCCTCTCGACGTATTCATATATTGTGGTCTGTAATCAAACCAGTCAGTAGCTTCCACATTACAAATATCATTACTATTATTTATCATCTGCTGTCATTAACAATACGAAAAAATCACAGTAAGTCTATGACGACTCAACATAAAAATTCCGTCACCCTTCTATTAAGCAGGATATTAAGATTGGTAGGAGCTGTTACTACCATTTCTCGAATGCTATGAATTATCTCTCTGTAAAAAACCATATTTGGCTGAGAAATATTATGACTGATTAACTCATTAATAAATAGGCATTATTGTGTTTCTTGTGCATCATATGAAAATTGACTTGAGTATGCGACATTAGTGCTATGGATGAGACCTTGTAAGGTCAAATGTTTTGTGTAAATCAATCACTGGTGTTGCTGGAACAGAAACTCCTGCTATGAAATTTGCTGGTTAAAAGAAAATCTTAGTTTCCTTATATGTTAGCGTAAAGCTCGATGGCCCTAATTATGCTGTAATGGTTTTATTCAATACGGGTAAATGTAAATATCAAACCCTCAACAACGAATTTAAAGTTTGACGTAAAGTTGTATCTTCCATAAATAAATAGATGAACACACCTCTAACGAAGGTTGAGATCAATTTTGAATTAAGCTGGTTTTTCTCCAGGTTCGTCCACTTTATTAAAGGCATTTACATGACCTACGTAGAAGATGAGATCAAAGGTTTATTACAAAAAAGAAAAGAGATTGCTGAGTACAGCAGTATCACTCGGCTATAAACAACACACTCAAGGACTGGACGTTTCATGGTACAACCATTGTAAGGCCAAGGTGATCTTTGTATAGTATGGCTTAACAAAGAAATCTTACACTGAGAAACACCTGTAGTAGGTCTTCATTTGCGTCCACGAAAATTCTCTTGTTAAATGTGTATTTAAACCGTGGCAGTCCTATCTGAAAGAAAACATGTTATTATTCAGAGACTTTGCTTCAGTGAGCAAACGACGAAACATACGGTAATGACGCCTACTGTGCTAGTCCTGCAAAATAGTGTATAAATATCTTAAAATCACGATAAGCCATTCCGACTGAAATCAATAAAACTCATTTTTAAACGCAGTTGAAGAAAAATATGTAGTTGGTGCAGCCCCTCAAGTCATGCTACTTGATTTGGAAAACCTTGAGACCTGTGGGGTAAGTTAACAGCATTTGCAAGTTGTTGGCTGATATTACTAAAATTCAATTTGGTTGCACAGAAATGAATATGTTGGCGAGACTAACAGTACATCGACCAATAGTTTATTGAGTATATACGAATTTTATTGTGCATTTAAACAGCAAGACATGGGTTATTCATGAGAATACTACATGTGAACATTGAGAAGAGAACATGCTGATGAGTGTAAGGCACCAATATTGTAATAATTCTTCAATGATATGCTCTTGCCGATAGAAAAACATGAACAACATTCAGGTACTACATCGATTCTATGAACTACTAAACCAGAGTAGTGATGGTGTTCTACTTTTTACTGGTGAAGCATAATTATTGATGAAGTTGCGATTAAATTATGCCAAATAACAAAACTGTAATTTCTTGTGGAAGATCGGTGTCCAATTATTAAATTATTTTTATTAGTTAAAATGCATTTGAATAGCATCTGGAATTGAAATTTATGTGTTACACAAGTTTCATCATCGTCATCCTGTCATCCTCGTCATCATCATACTATCACCACAGTTATTATCATTGTCATCATTGTCATCATTTTAGAAATTAAGCTGTCAAGTGTATTTAGATACATTCTTTCAAAAAAAAACACTGTTTGAGCACTATATATATTTTGAACTGTAATACCTCCTGTATTATATTAAATTAATTAATATTTCTTTTTTCAAACAATTCAGTTGCTGAAAATTTATTAGTATTTTTCACTCCTTCATTTTAAATAAATTTGATACTTTGTCAAAGGCGTACGAAATACTCTGACAAATCTTTGTAGATTTCACTTGTTTCTTCAAATGAAGTGAACCGAGTTATGCAGAATATTTATAGGGTCATACATTTATGACTTCTTAAAAAGTTTGGAAATTTTTTTACCCTTCCTCCCCGCTTGTTGGAAACGTTCTTAAACTATTACATCCGCATTCAGGTCTCTAAATTCCAAATTTTGCATGGACACCCCTAAACGAAAAGCAATCACCAATCGGAGTATTTGATTCACAACAAAGCAAGTATTCGTTTTGAAATATTCATCACTTATACCACTTAAAATACTAGTTATTAAATATCAACATTCACCTCGTCCTCAACTTTTGCAAACGCACTCTTTTGAAGCATGTGAAATATGTTGATGATTGGCGCCTCGTCGTTGCTTTCACTTCCTTCAGCTTTGGGAGATGCGACAGTGTGTAGTTAGTTAACCAAGGTTTGTCACAGGATCTAATCCCACACCTTCAATTTACTCACTTAAAACAGAAAAGTTATCAACTACAAGTTCGCCCCAAATTTCCCCTAAATCCTGTCCAGCTGCTGCTTTGAAGTTTCATTTCTTAAGCTCTGCATCTGTAGTTTTTCTTTGCAAATCCAAATGAGTACCGGTGATGTCATGAGAAAGGAGAACACCCGACAGCTCCTTGCTAAAAGCTGCCATTCTCCTTTCTAGCTTGTTGTTTTGCACACGGGATGAAAAAGTAGATACAAACGGTACATTAAAATTATGTTCTTCAAAATATTAAATTGAAACGTCCAGGGTTTTGAGAACATGTGGATTTTAATCCGATCCACCATCACAAAAAATAATTGCTATTGGCTTAGAAATATCGCCCATATTTACGAGCTCTTTGAGCTCTCTTTTTCATATCATGATTTAATTCCTTTAGCAGTGTTGCAATCATGCTTACCACTTCTGATGGCAACGTAAGTAGGTCCAGAGTGAGAAATATTGGCATTAGTTGAAGCACAAGGGGATCGGATTTCACATCAAGCGTAGACTGAGGGCTTGAGCTTGAGCTTGAGCTTGAGCTTGAGCTTGGTGGCTTCTGCGAAGTAGTGGTCGGAGAGTCAGATTTCACATGATACACATCATCCACTGACAGCACGAATGGACTTTTTGGTCCAATCATTGCAACGATGTCCCGAAAAAATTGGTTGGTTGCAAAGGTTAATTTGGCCTTTGTCTACTTCTTAAGTTATTTTTAGACTTACGGAAATTTACAAGCACTGTTCTCACATGTCCCTTTCTTTCAGTGTTATCAACTCCCCCAGGAATTAGGCGGACATAGAGAGCTCGGCTTTTTAGTACACAGCCCTCCTTTAGCAAATCTGCACCAAAATCTTCCAGAGATCTGGCGTTTCAATCTTAAGTGCGGCAACGCATGTTGGCCTTAGCACCAGCCGTTGCCAAGGCAACAATTGCTTGGTAAAGATCAGGGTATGTGTTTTTAAGTGGCGGTTGACCTGGGTAGCTGTGGATGAAGTTACGTAGTTTGGCAGCATTCGACTCATTTTTACTAGCCAATTGCTTGACCAAAGGTTTTTTTTCTGCCTGATGTTACTTTTAGTATTCTGCGTCAAAAATTAAATACCCAAGCTTAGTTTCAAACTGCTTTAGCGTTAGTCGTGCTATGCTTATTTGTTTGATATTTTCTGTGGTAGCAAAGCCCAATAATCTTTTATGGCTGAGGGTGACAATCTTTGAGTTGGGTTTGCTTCTTTTTTTTTCGTATGGAAGCCTCTGTAGGTGTACCTCGTGAAACAAGAACGGATTTATTATGTGTTTCAGATGGTGCGGTAGATGTGGTAGGAACTGCAGATGGTGCTGAATTGGGTGTATCCGGAGATGGCGTAGGAGAAATTTGTGACGCATCTTTTGTTACTGGGGATTTTAAGGACAAACTACCACCAGAGTAAGAACCAGGAACATTTAATGTTCCAGTTTACTTGGTTTTACATGCTGATTTCATAGAAGCCCAATATTTTTCTTTATTTCTTGAATATTCAGATTTATCGCAGTTAACGGTCAAGTTTTTAACTTTATTCTGCAATTTTTGTGGAGCAGGCAAATTACTTGTATTGGTCACATTCACTTGGTGCCCCTTTTTAAAGACATGTACTAATGTTTTGTAACGCTCGGTATCATCCATTTTGTGTCGACACAAGAACACGTCACACGAGACTTCAATATGGGTACAAAAAGAAAATGAAAGTACAACAACAAATTAAAAGTCCATCAAGAAATTCTAGAATCAAAGTAATCCTTTTGCACCTGCTGTTTGAATAAAAACAAATGAAACCATAAACGACCGCTGTTGCAGCTGGTCAGTTGTGGTTAGTTGACTTTGACATTTGGTTGATGGCACTTAAACTAAACAACGTAAACAGACAAGGTCGTCTTGAAACATCGTTCAGGGATCCATTCGGAATGTGTAGTTGATGCCGTTCCCGCTTGACGTAGATCAGATGTTTTGATGAGGTTATCCCCCAGGAGCTTCACTAAATCTCAATTAGGTCTGGTTCGTCCAGTGTGAACCCCGGTGTTGATGTGGAATATGACAGGTTATCCACCTCTAACAAAGACTAAAAATATCCAAAATTTTACAAATCCCTTTCCCACCTTTTGGCCGACGACAAAAATCTAGGGTTTCTTTACACTTATAATAGCTACCTTGACTAGAGGCATGTATTGGTTAGTAAGATTGAAAGATTTGCTTTGAGATTGATAAGCTTACAGTGTGGAAGAAGGTAAACGTTATGAATTCTATGTTATATTCTGCCGTTGTATTTTCTTGCCCTAGTTTTTTTAAGATTCATAATCAGCCTTAATTCACACATACGGTCTTTTCTAAAACTTATAATTCTCTCTAGCTTATGACATTTTTCTGTGGATGTTTTAGTAGGAAATGAGTACATGCGAGATTCCTTTCACTAAAAATATTTTTGAGTGGTAATATGAAGCCATTGTTGACTCAACGACTCTTTAACATTGTGTCTGCGTGTTTTAAAGAAGAAAATGTATGCTTCATATCCGAGGAAGATTTAGCTCTTCATTTAAGCATAATTTCGAATTTGTTGGTAATAAATACGACACCAAATTAATTTTTAAACTAAGCTATTAGATATTAAGTGAACTTTGAATATTCTTGTAATAGGAGACTACAGGAAGTACTACAATGGCTCCTAAACAATTACAGATCAAAGAAGTGTTAGAATAGATCACCAGGAGTTACTGAGGATATCGTTATTTTTGTAAATGACTCAGTAGTCAATGACTCAGATTACATGTTTTAATTATGATGTGTTATTTATCTGACCCAACCTATTCTTATTACTATTACATTACTAGTCCAGATACTCCAATATTGAACTTGTCAGAAATGAGAAATTATTGTGAGATTGGATGGATAAAAAGTGTTTAAAAGCTCTTTCCAGCCATAGTTAGACAAAAAAAGGCAATTTTGAAATGTAGATCTTTCCAAATAGCCTCAGAACAAATTTCAGAGTTTATTTTAATGACATAAATTTCACTGTTTTGTGGTAATTGTTTTTTAGACTTGCAGTTTTTTACATTACCTAATTCAGTAAAAACGCATACTGTTAAAATGACCAACACATCAGTAAAATAAAACAAACTATTACAACAGCAAACAACCAGAGATGGCAAACTGACCGTAAAAGACTCCATGGTACATCAAATAGAGCATATTAAAAAAAAGTAAATTATATACTGGCGAAGGGATACCAGAAAAAGAGAGTCAATTCTGGAAAAGATGTTCTTTATTATATTTTTGGTTGCTCCGTTTTATACCACCCACAACTCATGTGATGGTTTTTAACTGAAGCACAGTATATAGCTCGCGCATAGGCACATTTTAATCCCCACTATCAAGTTAAAAGTTGTCCTAACTCTAGCTTGAAATGGAATTCTGCTCTGTTTTTCCCCACGATGAAAGAGATTTGTTTGTCAGGAACATTGTTGTTTTGGGCAAGTAAGACCTTCAAAGCAATTGTACTAAAATAAATAATTGGGCTGCTTAATAATCTCAAACAATGTGCATGTGATATTTGTTGTCATTAAAAGGAGCATAATGGCGAACCATCCAAGGAGTTTGTGTGGAACTTGGTGCTTAATACGTAAGAAAATCCTCCGTCATTGTTTTCAGCAGCACCGGATCCTATACCTCTTCTTTTTGTACTTTGAAATGACTCCAACGTTTATACTCATTTTCAAAAGTTTTCTCTCGCAGTAGAAAGTTGATAAATTAAAACATTTTAGGAAAAGATCGTCAAATGTTAATCACTGGACAAAATAATTCTACGTCGGAACGAAAATTTGTAAACCCGTCGTAAAACTAATTAACCTGCTTTTGTTTTACACCTTCCTCTAGAAAACCTATCAATTTGTTTCCGAAACTGTTACTATCAGCAGATTAAAGTTGTCTTTCTGATTCTCAACAAAGATATCAAATTAGCGACAAGAAAAATTGTAATCTTTTGAATGATTTAAAATGTCCAATGTAACAAATTTAACAGCCAATAAATTCTTGAATCTTTGTTATGAATCATAGACTTCACATAGTCGCATTTTCTCACACTGCAAAAGTTTGATAAAATAATCAAGAAAAGAAAAGTTGCCTTTAAAGACAAGAGGTACAGTTTAAGTATAGTTTTCTTTAAACTTCCTTATAGTTGAAGAAAGCGTTTAGCTTGTTGACATTCAGATAGAAAAAATGATCTTAGGGATTCGAAGTTCTTTGGTTTGCGATTCGCATATCGTTCCAAACAAGGCCACCTGGTTGACTCTTACCGAATTAAACAGGTGTAATCTGTATCGTAAAACACACAGTATTCTTCGAATGCTGTTTTTCCTTTGCTACCTTTGTCAAAACTGTGAAACAATTTGTCACAGTTGTTTTTAGTGTCAAAGCTAGTAACAACTGGTTATTGAGATCCAGCCTTACAAATAACATTGTTAGTTATACTTCTCACTGTTCGAAATTTCTCCTCAAAACCTGGGAATAAACATATTCCTTTGTGTAGAAAATAAACAATTCCCTTTGCTATTTCAAGGTAATGGTTTTGTTTCGCAAGAATTATCTTTGGGTCGTAAAAGTATCTAATTTCCATGTGGCTGATACAGTTGTTTATAGTCATGTTGAGATTAAAAAGTCAAGTTTTCTTGCTGATAGAGGTTAAAAATAAGACCTGTAGGTCTTATTTTTAAAATACTCTTTTCTAAGTCTTGTGATATCACTAAAATTTTTGAACATTATCTATGTTGTGTCTTTTTGTGTTGCTTTGTTGAAAACTGTAAAAAAAGTCAATTTGTGCATCTAATTTTCGTCTAGCTTGTCTCAAGCTGTGGAAGACCTTAGAGTCAATTGCAATATCTCCAGAAAGTTAAATCCGTGATGCCAATCACCTGATCAATCAAACCTCTTTGCTTACTACAACGAGCTATCTAACATAGATAACGATTAGCCATATCAACACCATCATACATTTCTTACATAATCCATCATACTTAGTGGTATAATATAAAAGGTCTAAGCATTCTTCAAAATTCAAGCCACCTTTTTTACCGTTTGAGCAAATTTTCAAGCTTGCTCAAGCTCCACCAATGAAAAGTGGAATTGTTAGCCGCATGGAAGATGGCTTTACAAAAAGTAAAGGAAATCTGGATCATACAAATGTCCAGAAATGTTGTACGGTTTGGAAAGCAAGTACAACAAAGGTAAACATCGTTATCCACGTACATCATTATGTCTGAGAACATTCAGCTGACGGCCTTAAATTGTAAGCTCCAAAACCTGGAGTTCATAATTTAACTACGTTGTTTTGAAAAACACAAAAGGGGATGTACTATAAAAACACAATCGGAATATAAAATATGTTTTTAAAATTAAGTAGGCTCTTTAACGGTAAAGTTTTGATATGCAGGCCTACTCTTGACTTTTTCAAAAAACTTCCTTTGTCTGTTAAATTTGAAATGCTAAACCAACGTGTCTATTTTGAGTAAACCCTTTAGCACCCTAAATCTAAACTTCCACTGCATCCTGGCATCCATTAGTTTTAGTAACTCTATTTTTTCACGAGCAATTGTACTAATTAAATTCCAATTCCAAATTTAACCTTTTCCATTGCTAAAAAAATGACCTGTAAGGAAATACACAGTTGCAGTCCTTTTTGTTTTTCTACATGAATAGTCTTTAAACTGCTTAACTTCTTATAAATCCTTTATTGAACGAAATTAGTTATGTAGTCGGAGAGATGGAAGAAAGTGTTCTACTAAACGATTAACATGTCATTTTAAGGCTCTGCTGGGATGGATATGTGGACACATAAATAATTGGAATTGTTGGCTTAGGAATAATTCCGGAGCATTATGTTAGCAAAGCTAACAAATATGCAAAAATGATGACGAGGAAAAAATAGAAAGCAAAGCGACGAGGTTAGTCAGGTAAGGAGAAGCAATATTCAAGGCAATGGATAATATAACCATTTACGATATTATGCCACGACCCAAATTTGATGAGTTAAAGAAAATACAAGAAGAATGCTTCTTGAGAAGAGCGTTAATAAGGGAACATGGACTAGCTGTTTATAAGACTACAAGATTAGATTAGAGTATCACATGGCCAAGAAAGAGGGCTCTTGGATTACACAACAAACGTTTACCCTACCAACTACAAGAAAGTGAAAAAGGAGAAAAAACAAGGAAAAAAGAAATTATTCTGGAACTTCTCTGGAAAAAATTTACTTCATACGGTTCCCAGCACAAATGAGATTTACAGGCATACCAAACTTGCAAAAATTATTAAGGACGAAGGTAAGGCCGACAAAGAAGATGAGATCTTTTACCAGCTCTCTCCGTCAAGCAAGATAGTATTCTGGGGAACGAGAAAGCACAGTCAGTCACCATAAAAGAGATTTTGAAGCTTTTCACGATTGTCACTTTCAAACTATGCAGGCTTCTTTTAGTCATAAAACGTGGGCTGAATAGCCAAATTAGCAATGAGTATCGGCTTTTCTGTTTAACAACAGTACAATCTCTATTAATAGCTCCTAGTAATTATTACAACTCAATTTATATCACTATCGAAATTTGGCCAGCATTTAAATGAATTTATTTACTATGCTATGGACCTTGACGAGAAACATGGGTCATAACAGGCCAGTGCAAGTGCTTAACAAACTGAAGCACAATATTCTTGTTATTGAGTGTAAGCCCAGTAAAGCGATAAAATTGTTTTTCTCTCTATACCAGTAAGAATTCGACAGATATACAGAATGAAGTGAACTCTAATCAGTGAAAGTATTCTGTCACAGTTACCACAGAATAGTATTTGTTTATTTCAACAAAGTGAAGAGAGTGATCCAGGCCTCTTATTGATTTTTCATCCACAACTCATTTTCTATTTTTCACTTTCAGTTTCTAACTCCAGTTTTTAGTTTTAGCTAGCTAGCTAGAGAGATAGATATAGATGGATAGATAGATAAATAAGTAGTAGTCAGTTAGGTAGGTAGGCAAATAGATGTACATAGCGAAGCGAAGAAAGAGGACTAGCTTGTTACTAAGGCTTAGGTAATGGATTCTGTTTTATGTTCCTTGTTTTCAAATTTCATAGTCATTTGATCTTAGTTTGTTTGAAAAGACAAAACATTGGCCAATAAAATGTTTTTGTTAATTGTGTATGCTTACCTTTGGGAGTTAATTTTGGGAGTGTTTTTGCACTTTGGAATATTATCATCTGCAAATGACTTAACGTATTATTGTATATTATGTAATTATTTTTTAATGTATCTCCCAAATGTAAAATTCAAAGTTAAATTGTCTGAATGTTTGTTTTCTCTGGAAATTCTATGGTTTATTTATGTTAGGGAAATTGTAAGGCTAGCTGGCTAAAGGGGGTTTCAAAAAAACGTAAGGTCATAGCGAGGACGAGGGTTTCTAAGAGTAAAGAGTACTCTTTTTATTTGATTGACGATATTCTTACAGCTTAAAAAGGCCTGGTGGAGGCGGGGGGCTTAGCCCCCGACTTTTTTGCTAAATTGGTCAGAGGAGTTGGTCAGAGATAATTCCGATTAAGCGCACGTACACCGCGAGGTTGAAATATGTTAACACTAATCAGGTTTGCATTTTCAATAGAATTTGTTTTCAATAGATTATTTATTACAAAGAGCAGAAATATTCATCTGTTGCCAAGGAATCGTTATTGATTTCTCTCTCCTCTCCGTTGTTGGTGCTTTTGGTTTGTTTTAAAAAGAAAACAATAGCATTAACAATAGCAATTACAGCTTTCATTGATACAGTGTCTTTGTTTTGAAGAATTGACGTAAAAATATATTAGAGAAAAAGTGAATGTACTGTATGTGTTGATTCAGATACAGCAGTTGATTGGCGAAGAATGGATCCGCCACGAAAGAAGAAGAAAATTATTAGAATTGACAATTTTTTTAAATCGCTTTCTGATGTTGAAAGTCGCCCGACGACAAATTCAAGTTTGCCGAGTTGTTGATTGCCAAAGACTCTCTTTGGCAATCAACAACGCTCTTTCCAGGTGCATTGGTTTGAAGAATTTAGCTGGCACGATTATGATGAAGGGAAGGACAGTGTGACCTGTTACATTTGTAAGAGTCATAAAACCAAAACCAAGTTACAGTCTGACAGTAACAAAGAAGACGCTTTTCTTAAAACCGGCTTTCGAAATTGGAAGAAAGCGCTTTATGCTTTCAAAGAGCACCAAAACTCAAAGTGTCACACTGCTGCGTTAGCCTATGAAACGACAGTTCCATGTTGTGGAAACGTTCATGAAATGTTCAACCAAGCCGTGAAAGATTAAATGGAACAGAATTGACGATGTTTGCTAAAGATCACAGAATGTTTACAATTTCTAGGGCGCCAAGGTTTAGCCTTGAGGGGTGATGACAATGACGAAAATTCTAATTTCATTCAACTTTTGAAATTAAGAAGCAAAGACTTTCCTGAACTAGGCAAATAGATGTTAAAGAAGACAGCTACGTATTTATCTCATGACATTCAAAACGAAATAATAATGCTTATGGCACATCAGATCATTCGTGGTATTTGTGAAAAAATTAAAAAGTCGTTTTGTGCGATAATCTGCCATGAATATACAGACATACCAAACAAGGAGCAACTAACACTTTGCTTGCAATGGATAGATGATTGTTTCCGTGTGCGAGAAGATTTTATAGAATTTTACGAGGTTAAAAATATCAAGAGTAACACTATCGTTTGCGCTATTAAAGATATATTGCTACGTATACAAATATCACTCGATAATTGTCGTGGATAATGTTATGATGGTGCCAGCAATATGCTTGGCAAAAAATCTGGTGTAGCAAAACAGATTTTTGAAATGCAACTAAAAGCCCACTACAGTCATTGCCATTGTCATTCTTTAAGTCTGTCAGTCAAAGACTTAACAAAACAATCTAAGCTTCTTTCGGACACAATGAATACTGCCGGTGAGATCACTGTCCTTATCAAATTTTCTCCAAAGCGTGAATCAATGCTTGCCTCTCTGAAAGAAATAACAGTCGAAGATGCTGACAAAGAATGTAGTGCCTCTAAAAACATTACCAAATTATCGACAACACGGTGGACTGTATGAACCAACTCTTTCCAGCGAATTCTGGATAATTATTATCATTTATACAAGTTATGGGAGGAATCTCTAACAGAACGAGGATTAAAGAAAAAAGTAAAGTCACGAATTATTGGATGTAAAAGTCAGGTGGAAAGTTTTGATCTGTACTTTGGCCTGAAACTTGCAAAACTTCTGTACTCTCACACAGATAAACTTTCAAAAACACTTCAGAGTGAAAAAATGTCTGCTATGGGTGGCAAGCGGCTAGCAACGCTTACGGTTAATGTTGTTGAAGGCATGAGGAACGAGGAATTCTTTGATAGGATTTACGATACCTGTGTTGATCAAATTAAAGAATTTTCCTTCGTCGAAGAGCCTGTCTTGAAACGTCAACGAAACGCACCAAACTACTCTCTTCTACAGTATCTCGAAGGTTACAACGCATCTGAAACAAAATCTCGCCATCCAGAAAGTCCTCGCGACAATTACAGAGTTTTGTTCTACGAAGCAGTTGATACATTAGTGTCCTCTGTCAAAGAAAGATTTACTCAATCTTCGTTTTTGATTTTTGAGCAGTTGGAATCTTTGTTCATCAAAACTCTGAAAGATAAAGAAACCCCTGGAGAACTGGCGAGCGTAAAGAGCAATTACCAGTCCGATATCAACGTTGAAGAACTGGAAGTCGAATTACAAACCCTCAAAGTGTTACTGAAAGATAAAGATATCATTTGCACCGATAATTTGATTAGTGAGATGCAGTCACTTCCCTCTGAAGAAAAGAAACTAAGCAAAAACGTTTGTATTTTGTGTAAATTGTTGGTTGTAAACCCAGCCACTAGCGCGACAGCTGAAAGAACATTTTCCATGGCAAGGAGAGTAAAGACGTGATGCGATCTACGATATTACCTAGCCGGTTTCAATTCACTCGCCGTTTTAACATTCCATATGGAGGAGACTGATAGTCTCGACTTGATCACTACAGCAAATGCTTTTGTATGTTCGAATGACTACCACAAACGACTTTTTGGTGTTTTTACTTAAATACTGTAAATATGTATTAGGTCTTGACGTTTTATTATTTTCGTTAGTGACGTAAACGCTAATTGCAACCAATGAAATGTCTTAAATTAATGCGGGAGCTTGGAAAAACCTTTTTTCCCTTCTCTCCTGGTATATATATATATATATGCGTATGATCAACAAAAAAAATACTAAATATCTAAGACATTGTCATTGAGCCACAAACGGAAGTCCTCATCAACAGTTTTGATATCACCTCGAATACCTATCAGTTGGCAAATCAATACGTGTTGATGGGATTGAATTTCACCACAACGACAAAATGGATTGTC
>RDPX01000098.1:1310922-1329348 GCA_003991215.1 Morbakka virulenta | reverse complement strand
ACCTGCTTGTTCCTTGGGTAAGATCGTTTCAGTGATTGGTTGTATACGATTGTAAAGTAATCTTTCGTAAAGCTTAGAGGGAACACAAAGCAGACTTACTGGTCTGTAACTACTAGCAGCATTTGGTGGTTTCTTGGGTTTAAGCACAGCAACCACTTTTGCAAGTTTCCATATTTTGGGTACTTTGTTTGTACGCAGACAGACATTGAAGAAAGATCGTAGCCATTGAATGCAGTTCTCATGGATGTGAAGAAAGAACTCAGGGTGTAGGTTGTCTGTGCCTGGGGCTTTACCGGCTTTCAGTGATTTAATGACAGATATTATTTCATCATCTGAAAACTCAACACAAAGGTTTTGATCTACTGATGGGGAATTCCATTCTACTGGTGACCAGTAAATACAGACTTCGGTATCTCTTTATAATTCCGCTGAAGACTTATCCGTTATGATCAGTTTTTTAAATTTTTAAATAATACCAATTAATTTCTAATCCGTTTACATTTTCCTGCAATTTGGTGCAGTGGAAAAACATTTTCCTAGGCTTCGCCCCTAGTCCAGGACCCCAAGCTGTATAATTCTCTTTTCTCAGCCCCTCCACTTTTGTTTTTTCTCCGCCGGGCCTGAAAAAGCATAATGCTGGAAGGGTAAGAGTAAAAATGAGGTAATTCGTGGCACAAAACTTTGTAAATGACTTCAAAATAAATTTTCCGCTATTGTGTGTTTACAGGGGTTATTAAAGAACATAAAGATTTAAAAGTTAATACAGAATACGTGCATTCGGTTTGTGTATGCGTCGGTGCTCGCAAAATAATGGAACAATTTATTGTTTGATTAATACTTAATTTGCCATAGTTTCGTTCCTATTATTTTTATTGTTGTTTGTTTTTTCTGTCATTACCTTCTTCTTTTGATACCTCTATTGTTACTGTAACCATAAGCAGTAAACATATAAATTGGCGGTAGAATTAATCGCATTAAAATAAATACAAGATTTTCAAACAAAAACAAATTCAAAAAAGACTTATTATTTACTTTACACCTAATGTTTGATTTATGTGGAATAATCAAACAAATCCAATACAATGTAGTACAATAAAACAGAATAAATAATTAAATAAATGATATATAATATAATATAATATAATATAATATAATATAATATAATATAATATAATATAATATAATATAATATAATATAATATAATATAATATAATATAATATAATATAATATGTCAAATTGCGATGTTTTATATACACCAGGATGGTTGATTTGTACCAAAATTTGCACCAAAACGTAAATAGCCTGATAGAACACCCCAAAAAATGAAAAAGAATTGGGATTATTAACTTAAGATAAGAACCAAATAATATATTCACTAGAAAGATCCAGACAACAGAAAGCTGCACCTGGGCTTTTAGAAAAAAGCTAGTGTTAGGAGGCGACAGGAAATACTGTCCACCGCACATATCCCTCATAAAAGAAGAGNCTTTTCTCAGCCCCTCCACTTTTGTTTTTTCTCCGCCGGTTCTGTAAAAGCATAATGCTGGAAGGGTAAGAGTAAAAATGAGGTAATTCGTGGCACAATACTTTGTAAATGACTTCAAAATAAATTTTCCGCTATTGTGTGTTTACAGGGGTTATTAAAGAACATAAAGATTTAAAAGTTAATACAGAATACGTGCATTCGGTTTGTGTATGCGTCGGTGCTCGCAAAATAATGGAACAATTTATTGTTTGATTAATACTTAATTTGCCATAGGGGGCGAGGCGACAGGAAATACTGTCCACCGCACATATTCCTCATAAAAGAAGGGTGTGTCGAGGTGACATTATCGCCAGCTTTTTTGGTAATACATCATCTCTAAGAGGGTTACCAGCCAAGGGTAAATATGCCTCAATCCAACCAGATGCGAAACCGGATGTATTAAGGCCTCAGGGTTTAAACCTAAAAGTCTCTTCGTCAATGAATGAAACATTGGAACCTAAACAAAATATATTTTCTATTAATTTTTCCAGAATATAGATGGGAGAGTAATATTTATAAAACATCATAATATTAAGGGCTCTTTTACTTGAACCACTGTGTCTTCTTTTTTAACATTTCTGCGTTAAGGTTTTTGTCTTAACAAATAAAATTAACTAACTTACTACGTAAAAATCCCAAAGAACTAATAACGAACTAACAAACAAACTAACTAATGGACTAACTGGATATTTTAGCTATGTATTAGGAGCTTTAAACAGTTATATGGACTTTTTTGTTCAATTTATCTTCATCAGTCGGCCGGTTCCGAATTCATGATTGGCGACTTCCATAAGACTGTTGTTTATCATAATTGCATCTCGGGTTTTAAGAGACTCGGGTCTTCCATAAAAAACTTGCGTTGTCCAGGACTTTTTATTAGTCAATATAAACAAGGCATTTCTATAGAATTATTTTAAAACAATAGTGAGAGAAAAAGTGAAAGATTATGTTTGCAGAAGTGATTTGGTAATAAGCGTTGCGCTGATAGCTTAGTTGGAAGAGCATATGTCCATGGTAGCAATAGAAACAGGCCCGAACCTTGTTTGTTACTCACACATTTCTCACTTTCATGACTAAATGCCATCAAGTAGGATTTCAGTATGCAGTTGACGGAATCGATGAAAGGAGCTAGTGCCTTGGGGCAATTTGGATACAGGTTCCTATTGTCTGCTTCCTTTTTGTCATTGGTTTCTTATCTTTTGTAATAGTTAAAACATTATCAATTCCTTCTGATCTTTTGTAATTGTTTCCTATGTGATCTTTATAGCTGTTAATAGTAGTGGTAAGTTATCACCTTTGAGATACCTTTCGCGGAACTTTTTTTGTGACTGACTTATTATTATGTTTTGTATTTATTATATTTAGTTCTGTCCCGTATTTCCAGATTAAGATTTTAAGTAGGACTGGTGTCAGTTGTAGGCAGTCTCACTTTATGATAAGGAGGAACCTCTTCAACCTTCCATGACGATCCTTTTAGTAATAGTGTCATAATAACAACACAGCTAAGCCTTATTTGCTAAATGAATTGATGCATGCATTGATCAGCCCTTGACACCTTACTTCATTGGGTATTGAAGAGCTGAGACTGGTTTCAAGCACAAATATCTGGTTGTTAGCTTTTTTTCTGGTAACTAATGACCAGATAATTTCTTGTTTGTTTGTATGGGATGCAGACTACTTAATACTCTGATCGAGACTATTGGGTCCAATTTTTTCTGCTTAACATTTTACGCCATGCAGCGCACTGTCACGCTTTTCGAATTAATAGATGTGTAATACCAGGATAGTTTCAGTGGTCATGAGTATGTATTTCCTAACTATTTCCTACGGGTCTCTTAAAATTTGCTATCTTGCTATATGTCACGAAAATAGGTTTGGAAGTTACCAGGTCAATTTTCTATCACTGGATCACAAGAAAAGAGAACTGAATTGGTATGGTATGGTATTTATCCTCTTCTATTAACAATGGTGGTTCTGTCTAAAATAGTTAAATCAAACTCCTCAAGTCCATATAATGAAGCTCTTTTTGTACCATTCAGCAGCCTCGGAAGTTTTAGTTCAAACTTGAAATTTCCACAATCATTTTTTCATATTAAGTCTCTACATGTTCTTGCGGTCTCAAAATTCTATGAAAAATACTCCTCCACAGATCTCAGACAGATTTTCTTGATATTGATCTCTGATTTTTCGTGATTCTTAAACTCCTTCCCTTAGGTTGATTGTCTATGCCCTCAAATATCTTTCAATAATCAGAGTGCCCTTGGTTCTCCGTATGAATTTGATATGTAATTCTGTCTCTCTTCTTAAAGCAACCTTTTACTTGCTTTTCTTTGTTGGTCTTCTTACTCTGACTCTTGTTTTGCTATTGTGGTTGTATCAGATGTTATTGCAGGTCCATAGTTATGCCAATCTCATTTTGTCTGAAAATGTGAATGATCATCATAAAATGTAGTTACATCATTCCCATCAAACTGACAGATCATGAAAATTTACCTTTAAATTCACTCTTACTCTTGATACACACAGATTAGTGATTTGCAAAGCAGTCTACTAAGCCTTGATACTGGTACACATTAGTTGCTCGATCTCTTTGTCTCCTCTGTCCAAGAGAATTGTTAGGCGACTTTTTTTCCTTTTTTGACCCATTGGATCATGTTGTAGTTACTGTTGATATTGAATCTACTGTTTTTGCTAGTGTAGATAAGACTAATGGTCTCAGACGTTTAAATTTGCAAAGGTAAAGAAGGACAGTTGCATATTTTTCCTCTGAAATGTTTCTTGAGATTTTCTCTTTAAGAAATCTCTCGCTGATGTTTGAAATCATTCTCTGCTTTGCTTTACACAGGGCAAGAAATGATTGAAAAAAGAGTTATTGTGGGTACAAAATCTTTATATGCATAAAGGTTTTGTGAATTTATTGTCTCAGACAAATACTTGAAAGCCTTGATCTTTGGGAAAACTCTGTTGAGTGTTGTTTATCATGTAAGGTCTTCTGCCTTGAATATGTTATGGTGTTAAGTGTTCTAGGCCTTCTGCAGGAAAAGCTGGCCTCTTTTCTAGTTTGTTCTATGAATAATTTCCCCCTAAATTCTTCAAATGCAAGTCTTCCTGAGTTTCATTTCTGTACAATTCAGGATCTTCATTCTGTACCTATTACTAAAAAAGTTAGTTGTTAGGTGGATTGATGTCTGGGCTAGATAATGGTTTGATTGGTGCATATATCTTGCTTTATAATCTACTACAATAGCGATAGATGCAAATGTGTTTCAGGGGTGTACAAGGGTACCCTGCGGGGAGAGCTCTGGTCCTTAGGTTTAGGGTGTTATTAGGTTATGGGCATGTGCAGTGAAAAATTATGAAAAAAGGTAAAACTTCAAATAGTTTTTAATCAACGATATTTATTGAAATTGAAAATTGAAAATAAAATTAAATAACAGACATAGTTTTCAAAATAAGTAATATTATGAATCATCAACTTTTATCGTCTTTAAATTCTATTTGTTACCCTTGCAAATTGACCCCAAATGTAAAGGCTAAATTGTTAAATAATTAAGATAAGCTTGACCCCTACTTTAGGGGTTTGCCCTTTTCTAAAGTTTTTCCTTTCATTTTGTGCAAAAGGAAATAATATAGGACTGAGGCAATGATACCAGCAGGTGGTGGAACAATAAAATTTGATAAAAGCTCTCAGAATTGCTTTCAGCAAAAATCACAAAATAGGAAACATCGCCAGACCATCGTACAGAATTTATTTTAGCCATCTGACCAATAAACATCGCGATTTGCCTTCGCATAAAATTTATGATTCTTTTCATACCCAATCAGAATTCTAGATGACTTTCGTACAAAATTTATTACAAGATGCATACAATAAAATTAAGTTTTGCACATAATGTATGTCAAGAGTATGTTCTCTGAGAATTACAAGAGGTCATGAGGGTGGAAACGGTCCAGCTGAGGCCTAGAAAGTTGGAAATGTTCTCGATTACAAGCATCACAACAGAGCAAAAACTAACTTTTTTTTATTACATACAAAATGTTACATATCTTGAAAATACAGCTTAAATCTAAATCATTTATTTGTGTGAAGAGTTGAAAAGCTTGTCCGGTGTACATTTGACAGGTAGGTGGAAGGCAAGTGATGATATGATTTTTGATTTTTGCAATAACCCTATTTGTTTTAATTACCAGTTTCTGTAAACATTCAGGAATAAAGACAGTACTTGAAAACATATAGGACTAAAGAAAAAACAGGAAAAATGAAAACTTCAATCAGATGTTTATACTACGTGCAGGGAATACATTGGAAGACAGTAACAAATTTTCGCTTGAAAACAAACATGGCCTAAGAACACAGCTTAACTACACGATTCAGAAATCAGCACCAAATACATGAAGACTATAAGGCAAAATAAAATTTTCAGAATAAAAAATATGAATTTCTTTGGAAGGAAGAGGATGAAGCGGTCAGTAGCATCACGTAAGGTACTGAAGTGTTACTTGGATCAAAAACAGAGGTCGGAAATTTTTTTTTTATAAAACAGACTAGATGCAGAGAATTTATTGAGGCTGAATAGGGTATTGAGCATTGATATGGTTGGTGGTTTCACTAAAACTATTCAAGGGGTTTGTGGACACCTTTTTTTTTAAACAGTGGCAAAAAGTAAGTTATTTTTAGCAAATGGCTGTTTGGCTGCTGATTTATGACGTGCTTCTTAATTGTTTTGTACGTTTCAGGATCAATGATACTGAACATGCACTTATTTTGACAGGAAAACTGTATTCCAAGGGTATCCCCCTGAAAAAGACCACAAATAAAAAGAAAAAGGATGAAATATTTAGAAAATGTTAAAATTATACACCTAGTATTATTAATAAAACCCATCACACAATCATCACATTAGCATTGTTACTTTCATCAATAGCTTATGAATGCTGTCAGCTACATTATCTTCTAATTTTATAACCGTCTTTATTGACTTTTGGGCTCAATCACGGAAATTCTGTCGTATTTGTACCACTTCCGTCTAAACTGACCCCGACGCGTCCACTCCTATATCAAGAGTGGTACTCACCCTTATTCAAACATATGAAAAATTACCCTTTTACTGATTCAACCTTTTTCACTAACATTTCACTGCCTTCCTTTTACTTCTTAAATAATAACCATGTTCAAGTGCAAGTGTTTTCTACAAGTTATATGGTGTTGGCTTCGGACATGTTTTCTAAAAAGGTCCCTTTCTTCTAAAATATCTGACCATGGGCAAAAAAATCATAGGCCCAAGGGTCGACACAAATTTACACTCCTTTCTCAGTGAATTTAAGAACAAGGAAGGCTACCACTTTTTGCATAGAAGTTCACTTGCCGAAAAGTTGCCTCTACGTCTGTAGTTGATATCAGAAGCCATTGTTGAGCAGAGACAGCTTATTTTAGAAATGGTTTGTTTTTTTGTTGAGTTGGCCTAAAAAGTCCACATTGGTTAAAGTAATAAAACCACAATAAGCTATATATTTTTCTAAAGCATTTATAGTATTCTTTATTTACTTTTGTTCTACTTATTATTTTTTCTTTACTCTGCAATCTTCTGCAATCTTCTGATCGACTGTGTTCTTTGAACTCCCCTTTTAACTTATTAACTTTCTTCATAGCTTCTGATGCACGCGATCACTTCCACCGTTCTCGTTTTTACTCCCAAGCACACCGTGCAACGGGGGTCTGAACATTACGTTGTTGCTGTTGTTTTGTTAATGTTGTTGCTGTTGGTTTGTTGGTGTTCTTGTTCTTGTTACTTGGGAGAATTTTCCTCGTGGGGTGATTAAAACTTGGATTTGGGAGTTAAGAATTTCTTGCCCGGATGCCCTTCCTCACGCCAACCAATGGCTTTTTCTTTTGTAATTTCCAAAGTCGTCCCGCTCGGGGAATCGAACCAGGAATTCTTGGTTACGGTGCAGTTGCACTGACCATTAAGCCACGGCTCCTCGTGATTAAAACTTCTTATGACAGCAAATTACTTCATGTCAGAAGCAAAATCCAATTATTCCTAAACACCATCGACCAGTTAGCCTTAAATCTCCAAACCAAAATTGCGAATTTTACAAATTTAAAGTCCTTTTTGTCCTGTTCGTTTTCTGCTTGAATCTAGATACAAGGGCACAAAAAGTAGCTTATTTGCTAGGACGAAAGCAAACCAAATCGCATACCTTTAGAATTGACAAAAATTGACGTTACTTCTGCCAAATGTTACGTTGCTGTATGGTAGGCTTAAAAGTAAACCATTCAAGTTGACAAATTTTTTTGATTGCAAAACACGGTGGGTACAAACTAAAGAAAATATTGACAGTTGACACAAGCACAGTCCCGCATCTTGTACAATGTTGCTTAAAATGGTATGGTTTACACGTTATATCTATATTTATTCATTTTCCAAATATTTAACGTCTTTACTCGAAGGTGATTCTGATACAAACGAAATTTCAGTCTTCTTTCTGATTTATTTTGTTTAACAAAGATGAATTTACTACCAGTACATTGCTGACAACAATTTTTTTAGAAAGGGGTTCTGCCAGTAGCTGTGCAGCTGCTAACTTTAATGTAATTGCTTACCTTCGTAAACTCGCCCACCTTAATCTAGATCAGTAAGCAATTTATATTAGTTAATTTTGCTCATCTGTTCTTCAGCATTCGTTCTATTAGAACAATTTATTTTGCTTAGTTGCCATTTGAGAGTGTTGATTATTTTATCCAGTTCATATTGTTAAGCCTGCTTTGTCCAATTGCTGCTTTCTTGAATTCATCTCGCAATTCTTCTATCCTAACAAGATTTTTTGGAAAATATAATATGATGTCAGATTAGTTCTGTTAATCTATTCCCCTTCGTTACAGCTGATAACTAGTAGCTTTAGCATCGGAAATATTAGAAGGTTTCTTTATTAATAAAAGTATTTGCGTTAATCATCTCACATGTTAAATCAAGGTATTCTAGAACAAAATTTAGGACAAGGCCTTACATACAAATTTTTATAGTTGCGAAAAAGAAAATTCTAACACAGTATAGCCAATTACAACCTTATTTACAAGAAAAAGTTTTTTATAGTCTAACTAATAATCTACCCCCCCCCCCCCTGTAAAGTCCAGGACCGCACATAAATCGTGCCTTCACAAGACCAAGTACTGTCAATCTGTCAACCTGTCAACCAGTCAATCTGTCGACAAAAGAATCAAGGAATTGCTTTTTTTTCTAATAGTTTTTGTATAAAATGCTTCAAAAGGATACAAAGCTTTAGCTTAATAAAAACTGCTATTAATGCTAGTCCTGTGTAAAAGGTAAGCGAAAATAAAAAGCATAAAATGATAGAAAAAATGTCTGAAAGTTAAAAATAACCTTTTTATTGTTATATACATATAATACACTTATATTCAGATGTACGAGTAAGAAAAACTCTAACTTTATAGTACTCAGAGTTTCATGTCTTTCACAATCTTCAGCTGAAAACAAATAATTATTTGTGTACAGCTGAATATTGTGAAAGACCTACGTTTTAATGTGGTAGAACACTGTTGCTGATGACATTTCATATTTATTTGTTAATATAATACACTTAAAAATGTGACGTTAACCTGGTGTGAAAATTAGATAATGAGTCCGACAACCTAATCTTCTTAGACAGAGTTGATACCTCTCACACCATTGAAAACGAAGGCAAATCGTGTGCTCTCAATTTTTGGAACCATACGTAGCGGACCTTGGTTCCTAGTCCCAGCAGCTTTCTTCATAAAAGTAAAGAAATTTCTAAAATTTTCACACACTGGTTAATTTAAGCATTTTCAAACCATTGTACAAGCATGTTTTTGGACAAGCTTCAACGTAAATTTCTTCAACTTCCTTTCTATTGTTGATTATAAACTTGGATCTACCTTTAATAGAATCGACTTTTTAAATTTGATTGCTGGTGAACTATAATTTCTAAATGCACTTGAAGAGTCACAATGGAACAGTAATGATTTTACAGACTGAAAGAATTGCTTTTGGTGTTACGTCCTTTCGTAGCTTTGGTAGAAGACGTAAATGATAAGATATTATCATTTACGTCTTCTTCTTGTATATTATAAATCACAATTATTGTGATTTATAACATACAAAGGCAGCTTTCTCAATAAAACAAAGAGCCCTGTTGTGAAAAACACCTTGGATAAATATAATAATGAGGATAAAATATACAATGAGGGTTTCAACAATGTCCTCTTTGTCAATGTCGTGTTGTATGTTATAAAGAAACATGGCAGTAGCTAATTTAGTACTTCTTTTGGCTCTGTAATCAAATTGGCTATTATAAAGCGAACCATGGCCTTCCAAACACTCCATAAATTGAATATGAACAACTCAAGTATTATAGATAAATTTGGTATGACAGATATCAGCCGATAATCATCTGTACTTGTTGTACTGTCAAATTGTGAATTAGTGTGATTCTTGTGGTTTTGTATTCTTCTGGGATGTCGCTAGTTACAAAAGAATTATCAGGTAAGCTAGAAGTTGTGAAATAACATTGGCACGGTCTGTTAATAACCTGGCTGGTAAGTTGTCCACACCGGATGCTTTGTTTTTTTCGAGCGCTTAACATGGTTTTCTATAGCTATTCTAGAAACGTACTTGAATTTTAATACGGCTGTTATTGGTAGGCGTGTGAAGCTCGGTACCTTCTACATAAAGTTTTTAATTGGAATTGACTTTCGCTTTAAGGATGGTGCGATATCAGAAAAGGTTGCAGGATTTTTGAGGTTTACTTGGAATGTCGTTGTCTTCTTGGAACCAACTAACAACAAACCGAACTGAAGAAAATGATTTTGCATTAGTGATTTACAGGTATGATGTTTCTAATGCACTTCCATTAAGGATTATTTGAATTTTCACTCAAAGGTTTTGGTGGAAATTTGCTTTAGCCTTTCGCATTTTGTGTGTGCATTTATTTTTAAGTTTCTTATGCAATTTCCATGTTTCAGGTGTTTACAGTTTTTCAGCTCTACTATTTAATTGATCTCGTTTCTTTTTGGTTTGTGCAATGTCACTATTGTGTTTCAGTTTTCTTCCATAAAGATCCAAGCATCTTTGGTTTTGTTAATGAATAAAGTGGTTTCAAATTTGTTTTTCATTGCATTTACCATCTCATTTTTGTTATTATTGCTAAAGGTCTGTGCAAAATAACTTTTCTTTGATTCTTTAAAAAATTGGCTTTTCTTAGGCAATGGATCATATTGTGGTCTAATATTCCCAATGGTATAACTAGTTTTTGCAATCTTTGACTCATGATGTGTTGTAATAATATCAATCAATGACATTCTGTGCTCCGTTATTCTAGTTGCCTTTGCTACTAAATCCTTTAATCCATTCAATGTTGTTATCACGTTTTCCTTTTTTATCTAGAAAGTTGACATTTATATCTCCTATGAGGATAACGTCAGTATTGCTGTCACTTGATACTTTTTTTTAACGTATCAGTAAAATGCTTATTGAATTGATGTGGTAAATAGCTTAAAGTTTTAGAGGCTGTCTTTAATATAGCTGGCAGCCTGCTCTTTTGTTTTGTACGGAAACACTTCAACCCAAATACACACTATCTCATTATGGTCTAAATCAAATCTCATTCTCCAAGTAATTTTCTTTGATATGTGTGGGTTCATACCTCCTCCTTTTCCAGTTGTTATCTCACTGCATACCAGCTTTCCCCCATGAATTTCTACAAACCATCAGCAGTATCATATTTATCGAGATTGATGTGCGTTTCTGAGTGTGAGAATGTCTTTAATTTTGTGTTCGCCGAGAAAAAGCTTAATTTCATGAATTTTTGACAATAGTACACATAAAGTTAAGTGTGAAGTCTTTACCCCACGTTGTTGAAATACTGATTTTCTGAAATTGCTTGTATACTTTCTGGTCATGGGATGATTTCTATGTCTCGATTTAATGAAAGGGAAAAAATTGCCATGTACATTTTACTAACTTTTAATGTGTTATATCTCTGCTTTGATATATGAACAGATGAGAATATGTACGATTCTTTAGTATCATCCAAGACGTTATGCACTTAAGTTAACTACACTGACGAGAGCTGTCAACGATACGTCCACCATCTTGCGACACAATTCGATTTACTTCTTACTCTTTGCCGTTTTTCAAGCTGAAATGTAGCTTGGTGAAAGTAAAATAAGTTGAAATCAGTGTAAACGAA
The DNA here is from genome assembly GCA_003991215.1 of Morbakka virulenta. Taxonomy (NCBI): domain Eukaryota; kingdom Metazoa; phylum Cnidaria; class Cubozoa; order Carybdeida; family Carukiidae; genus Morbakka; species Morbakka virulenta. The sequence goes on along the minus strand of RDPX01000098.1, from coordinate 1,317,594 downwards.
CTCCTAATACAATTGACACTAACATAAACGTTCAAAATAAGCATTCAGTACGACTATAAGAAGTGAGCTTCGGGTTACAAGCAAAAGCATCTCTTCTTCACGCTGAGTGAAAAAGTTCCATAACTCTTAAGTTTTGCAATTTTTCAAAATAACAATATGCATGAGCCCAAGGAAAAATGGGGTTTTCTCAACACCAATCATTCTGAATATGCTTTGATTCTTCTACAACAATTTCATTAGTGCTTTCTTCTACTACAGCAGGTTGGTAGTAAATCTAATAAATCGTTCATGGTAGATTTCAAGGACACTCTTGAGTGCTATAAACTCGTCTATGGTACTGAATGTTGAAAGGGATAAAAGCTGGCAAATAACGTTGATTTAAGTATGAACACTAGTTTGCAGTGACATGAAAATCTTTGATGTAGCATTTGTCAGACGTATATTTTGATCACCTTTTTTTCCTTCTGTATCTTTAAATACTTCATTCATTACCTGGCAATTCTCAACACATAATGTGTACAATATTTCAAGATCTTTTCATTGTTAAAACTTAGTTATTCTAGCAATACCGAACATTCTGTGACATGACCAGTCAATAAAATACAAATTTGAATCATAACGTTTTCTATAATTGGCTAATACAGCGACTCTCCAGCTGAGCTTCAGTGATTTCAGCCATATAATCACTTGAATACAAAATATTCCTAATGTATTCGGCAGTTATTGTTTTACATTTGAAGGATATACTTGCTATATACTAGTGGCTCTCTGCGTCAAACATTTTGTGTCCTTCACATTCACTTGAATGGTGAGTTAGAACAGTAACTCTGATTTTACATTTTCTTACTGCATCCTTGTCATCCTTTCAAGATTAAAAAAAAGCATAATTTAAGCATAAAGATATTGACCTTTACCTCGGCATGGTATACATCAGTAATGTACCTTCATTAAGTATATTTATTTTCATTGCTCAAGATTATCATCTCTATTATCAGCTTCGAAATGATCTTAGTCGTCCTCAGCATATAACTAACATTTTGTCTAAAAAGAATGCAAGCAATATTAAGGAAAACTGAAAATAAAAGATTCGATAAATGTCTTTCTACCATTTCAGATCTTTATTTTAAAACACGGTTTTTCATCAGTATCTGATATCACCGTAGTTGGGCCACCTTTCTTAGATGGCCATAAATTTTCCACGAAAAGTACTACATTGGAAATGTGCAACTAAAGCAAATATCGCTTGTCAAATGCCATCTTTACGCTGTTGGAACTGGTAGGGTGTCTCTTCCGCTGCCATGGTTGTGAATACGCATCCTTTGTTTATTTAATCTTGTTTGTCTGTCCCTAAACTATCTTTAGTATAGTGGTTCTAAAATACAGTTCTGGTACATGTTACTACTCATGTGCAATAAAAACAGACTTTATAAATGCGACGTGGTCATCGGTAATTATGGGTCGATAAGCTGATTTTAGTTCTTTTTGATATGCAACATTTTAAGGGGAAATATCTATTTCTTTTGGGTCAAATTATTGTTAACTGACTCGATTTTTTTGTATTCATATTAGCATTTATTTTTTCGGATGCACCTCATATTTTCGTATTTCAACAAATAGCTCAAAAAATGATTCTTACAAATCCAATGTTTTTAAGTTCTTCCTCTAAGTTGTTGCCAGCAGGCTATGCTCTGTTTTTCCTTGTAGATTCATGGGAAAACGCTAACCTTGGTTTCATAACATGTTGTCCGTGTCAACATGTTATGTCAAATTTTAATTCTTTCTGCATTAGGTCAATTTGAAAAGTGTTGGTCACGAACTCCAGCTACTTTTAAAATTAGCTTGGTACCAGCTCCCTTCCAAACCCCTTTGTATTAAATCGCTAATTTTGGCATGAAAATTATCAGAAAAATTGGGTTTTTTGACTCATTTTTCCCAAGCTTATTGAAAAAGTAATTTAAAAGTAACGGCAACAACATCAAGATTCTTGACAGTAAAATAGAAAACAATGTCTGAAAACCAGGAAAAGAAACAACCACAAATATCATCTGTGAAGATGTGGAAATGGTGCAAAGAAAGAGGAAAGAGAGAGGCCTAATACTAAGATTTGTTAGTAATCCGTACTATATGTACAAACTTGAGAGAAAGAATAAAACCCAGAGACTTAAATACTGAACTCCTGACGTCCGAATCCTTAGATGACATTAATATTTTTTCTTGTAAGGAGTGATGTGATCTTTTGGCACTGTATTTAATTTGGTGCCCTGAAACTCTCAAATTGTTGACTGAAATTAAAATCCCCAGTGGAAATGCTTTTGTTTTCATCGGTACAAGTTCTTCGTAGAAAATTTCCTGCATGGTTAAAATAACGCACAGGCAGGCATAACGTTTTCTCATGGACTTCCTAATTAAAAAAGAAATATCAATTCTTTTATTGCTGATAAGAAAATACTAAATAATATGGGCCAAAGCAAAATTTTCTTGTTTCTTTTCCAGATTTTAGATACACTTACTTGAACCAAGTCTTGGGTGCTCGATCTTAGTGATCTTGGAACTGCTCGACAAAGCACATGCAAAAGCACTGGGTCTTGATACTATTAAAAAGAGTGCTTTCCTATTGGCCCAACGCGATAGACGGAAAGGGTTCCCAGCTTCTGTTGATGAGGATATTGTTTCAAAGGAAGCAGGAGCTGCAAAGTGAAAACAAGACAAGCAAGCTCGTACAGTTTCCGTACCACAGGCAAGTTAAATTATATATATTCACACACACATACACACACACACACACACACACACACACTTGCACAAGCTCTAGACGAAACCCAAGATCGTGGTTGACAGACCAGCCGTTATATCACTGTTGCAACAGTTCTAAAATTAGGCGTCAACGTGGATGAGCTTACCATTTGACAAACCATCCCAAAGTCAAGAATTTCACAGAGGAAAGACCTTGTTACTTCCTGTAAAAACAAGTTTTGAGACTTGAAAAAAAAATATCTTAAAGCTGTTATTTACTCGGACGCTATTCTCGGGCATTCTCCATTCTCAAGACAGCTTACCTACCAGTGTCTGTATCCTTTGGCGGTAAAAGAAGCTCTGAATGAATGGAAACAAGAATACAAAGTGGTGACAATAGTTTAAAAAACAACAGGCAGCAACACTAGGCTAAGAAATGAGGCATACTATCCACCCGAGTTTCAATTAAAGAAGAAGCTTCTATGGTTGGCTTGTTTTGATCATTTAATCGAACTAGTTACTCCTGCTGTATTTGTCAGACCAATGTCTTGATTTGAAATCGAGGTTTTCAAGGAGTCAAAAGGTCGTTGTGACTTGTAATGTTTCCTTTCCAGGAAAAACAATGCATCACCATTGCAAGTGGGAAACGATACTGCATATAGTGGTAAAAACTTTCCATTTGCAACAAAAAGGACCGCTGCTCGCTGGGTTAAAAGAATATGAAAGACGCTGCAATAGACATTTGAATGTTGGATATCTTGATGACAATTAGAAAATAGCACCAAAGAAGTTTAGAAAATGGAAGGCAAGTAAATAAAATAGTTATACCCACTTTGAACAAAAGTTGTTTTTATTGACATTTAACACTTAATAAAACATTAACCCGCACCTCTTTAATATAGCCTGATATGGAAAAGCTCTTTTGGCTTTGTGCTACCTTGAAACATTAGGCAAGGTTTAGACACCGACTTCTTTTAGGCAACACAAAAAAAATGGAAAAGAGGTGTTAACAAAATTTTTACACTCCACCACCATACTCAAGGTCTGTGGTGTTCAGGTTATAAGAAAGTGCTTAATACGTATGCCTTAAACTTCGTACTTATAATTCAACCACACGAAATGTAGTTGAATTAAAAGTGTTAGGAAGAGGGAAGGGCATCCGGCCAAGAAATTCCTCACTGCCAAATCCTAGTCTCTATGAAGAGTACTGTCTGAGCCCAAGTTACTGGGGAAAATGACGTTAAAACAATAAATATTATNATTAGGCAAGGTTTAGACACCGACTTCTTTTAGGCAACACAAAAAAAATGGCAACTCTAACTTCTTTTAGGCAACACAAAAAAAATGGAAAAGAGGTGTTAACAAAATTTTTACACTCCACCACCATACTCAAGGTCTGTGGTGTTCAGGTTATAAGAAAGTGCTTAATACGTATGCCTTAAACTTCGTACTTATAATTCAACCACACGAAATGTAGTTGAATTAAAAGTGTTAGGAAGAGGGAAGGGCATCCGGCCAAGAAATTCCTCACTGCCAAATCCTAGTCTCTATGAAGAGTACTGTCTGAGCCCAAGTTACTGGGGAAAATGACGTTAAAACAATAAATATTATATCGATATCTATATATCTATCTATATATATATATATCTTTATATATATCTATCTATATCTATATATATATCTATCTATCTATATATATATCTATCTACATATATATATCTAGATATATACAGTAAGATAGTATCTATGTACATATATGATGATTACATGTTTATATCAACAATGATAAAATATATACATAAAAATATGACATTAACTCCACGTTGAAACACAATTAAAATAATATCATTTACAGATTTCATTTTCAAAAATTCCATGACAAGATCAAATATTCCTATGTTCTTTAAGAGTTCAGTTAGTTCAAATAAAATGTTGACTGAATGGAATTTGTATTTTAGGTAGTAAAATGTCGTGATGGTCGGTTGGGCCTATTTATTTGGTCCACTGGAAAAAGGTTGTGTCACAACCGGCTCTACATAGTGAATCCTTTCTTTTTCTGCAATCAAATTTTGCAGCCTGAAAATCAAGAAAATATTAGTTTAGATATTTTAGTACGTATCCTTCTAGTAGTTTACGACAATATATTTTGTTGTAGAATTCTAGTGGCTACCAAAAAATCATGCCGCAATTTTACAAACAAAGAAATTCCCACAATGCTCTAACAATAATAAAGGCTGTCTTGTCTATCCGTTTCACACCTGAATTCAAATGCAGACGCTTTAGGTTCGGTCAAAAATATTTCTATTTTTCAGTCAGATCTGCCACGGCATGAAGAATAAGAGTTAGGTAAGAGTCTGTTTTGAGACACACTTCTCAAACACACATGAAACAGCACAGGACTTTTCGTGAACACTTGTATAAATAGAAGTAGTGACCAAGTGGTTGGATTATCATGGAATAATTAAAAGAGCCTCAAGTCACGTATCTGGAAGCAATGCGACCAATTTGTTTCCCTGTTATATGTGGCAGACTAAAGAGTTTGCCCATGTTTTCGGAAATAGAACTGTGAGGAAGATAAAACCAATCCATGAAGTATAATAAAAAAGCACGAACAAAACCCCAAAGAATCCTCTGCATAAAAAGTGGCTTCTAGCCTTGCTGAGGGTGAAGCTGGGTGAAAAAAATTGAGACACTTTTTCCTATTGTCAAGCTTGGGACTCTCATTTATTCCGGTTAATAACTTTCTTTTTCACTTTCAATTTAATCTTTTATGTCAGTAAGCATGCAGCTTAGTGAAAGAGAACTGATCTGATCTGGTTTTATTAGATAGCTGAAATTACGCTCAGTTTAATCCCTTATCACCATAATGCATTGAGCTCGTAAACAATTGGCGATTATTTTGGTATCGACAAAAATAAATAGTACAAAAGCAACAAAATATTACTGTTGCAAAAAGTAAAAAAACTCCTACCTATCTATCTATCTATCTATCTATCTATCTATCTATCTATCTATCTATCTATCTATCTATCTATCTATTTATCATCTATGTCTATATATGAAATAAATAAATAAATATATATATTGAAGTAGTTTATCATTATTATATCTTATTATACCTTCTGATTTCTGCCTTGTATTTATCTCCCATTTCTTTAACTAAAGAAGCTCGTAGCTTGTCGACTGTTAAGGTAAAATTAGAATTTTTCTCTCGGAAAAAATAATCCCCCCTCCATTGATGTAGGATTCCATTTACTCCACAAACATCAATAATAATTACATGCCTCTCTTCCACCTGTACTAATTCGACTAATCCGACACACCTGAAAAGGATGAAATCGTAAGCCAAATGAAAAGTAACGGTCAGTACAAACAAATTTGTTTAAAAAATACAAAGTATGACAAAAAATTTGGTCTTTAACTTTTAATTTTTTATTCATCGTTGTTGTCCATATAAGCAAGGTTATAGAAGGGGGTAGGTCGGTTGTCAACCTACCCTGTATATATAATGAGGACCACTGCTGCACTGTATAAGCTGTCGTTGTCAAAAACAGCTGTCAAATATCTGTAGAAGGAGAAAATGGGCTGAAATATGAAAACTTTGTAGAAGTCAATAGACAAGCTATGAGAAAAAAAAGCCTTCCCAAGATGGAAAGAACGAAGAAATCGCAAAGGTCATCAAGCGGCAGAGTGACAACAGCCTGCTAGAAAGTTCAGGCAGAGCAGAACCAGGTATCAACCACTAAGAAACGTGTAATAGGTATACCAGCAAGTAAGGGAAGAGGAACTCAAGGCACACATACAGAACATCGAAGCAGTGCATGACGCACAAAGTACAGTTAAGCCTCGAAGACAATAAATTATTGCTCAGGGTGGAGGGTGGAGAGAGAGAGAGAGAGAGAGAGAGAGAGAGAGAGAGAGAGAGAGAGAGAGAGAGAG
>RDPX01000098.1:1299789-1310629 GCA_003991215.1 Morbakka virulenta | reverse complement strand
TTAAAAAAAACAGAATAATTTATTCTTTTTGCACATCACCGGTGTGAAATCTTGAAAACAAAAGGGTCCTGTCCCATTAAGTTCCAATCAACAACCAGTTTGTTTATCTACCTAGCTAAAGGTCTCTCTGTTTATTTATTTATCTAACTATATGACTATTTATATATCTAAGTATCTATGTTTATATGCACGTATGAATGTATGTATGTACGTACGTATGTATGTATGTATTTATGTATGTATGTATTTATGTATGTACGTACATGTATGTATGTATGTATGTATGTACGTATATGTATGTATGTATGTATGTATGTATGTTAGCTTTATGTTTTTGGGTAAACGAGGATGCTATGAAAAAAAAAGAAAAGTGAATGTGCTTAGCCAAGCTTTATTTTGTTACCGTTCTGGTTAATTTCTAGTATAAATGCCCTGTTTGTGTTAATATTCACAATCAGTAAAAAAGCATTAAAATAAACGCAGAACGTCAAACAACTTTGCGGTGTCGAAAATTCTTAAACAATAAATACAAAACAAAAATAGAATTCAGTACTAGAGTACATAAACAGGGTAAAATCTTCAAAATTCCAAACAAAAATTAACAATACCGTGACAGTTCTAATAGGCCCAAGGGGGTTATATTAAATTTTCGATCTTTTTGAGAGATTAAATGGAAAGGTGGGCAATTTAGAATCATTGTGAATAAGCTATTTAATGGTTTATTAATGATGCTCTCCTGAAGATTTATTTATCATTAAGAGTACATAAATATCTCGATGATTTTAGCAAAGTTAGTTTAAAAGATTATGATCATCTTGATCCGAGTGTGTCAACAAAGCAGGAACATCTTCCAAGACTGATTTCACCTTCTGAAATTGATTCGCAATGGTCGATATCAGTCTCTTCCTGTCTTCTGCGACGAACAATAAAATTGTTACAAAGACCATTTTAATGCATATGACCTGATCATCCTGAGACCCAGACGTATTCCTGCTCAATGTGCAAACTCTCAAATATTTTTGAATTATTTCTTCTGGAGGTGACTTCCATGCCTCAAGTACCCTTTCCATCATTTGTTTTCTTGACGTTGCCTCCATATTCACGTGTGGAGAGAGGTGATGCATTTCTTCCGCAACCAACTTGCCATACGCTGTTCCCAAATTATCCTTCATAGGCTTGTTCCAGCTTACATCAGGGCCCTGGAGAAATTTCGGTCAGCCTCCTGGGACGATAGCTTGGTCAATGTGGCCTGCATTAAATACTGTGCCCAAGCATATAGCCCATTCACGTACGTACCCGATGAACTTTAATATAGGCATAAAGCTTACCGGGGAGTTGATTTGGCATTTTTGAGCCATTGTTGTTTCACGACTTACGGATAAACCATTTCTGTGCATAAAAGTTTGTGGCAATCTGTCAGTGAAGTAGGTTTCTCACCCTCTATAGTATTTACAAGGTTTTCCCTTTCTCACAATTCCTTTGCTTTGCCTTGAAAAATTTGCGAGAAATACGAAATCCATTCTTCCGTCCATCAAATCCACTCCAACAAATTCTATTCGATTTCGCCGCCATTTTCATTCTTGCTATTTCCATCTAAAAGCAATTTTTTTTCTCCGGCTGATGCTTTTTCACAAAGGCGTAAAGCTTCTTTTTCTTAATTTTCCATTCACCAATGATCTTAGGTGCAACGTTGTATTTTCTTGATCCTGCTTTGTTGTCATTTTTCTCAGAATAATTAACTGCTTCTAACTTAAGTTAGGTTGTGTAATCTCTTAGTTTTTCCCCTTGGTATAATGTTTTATCCACTTTACTTTTCAGCCATAAAATATGACGTATTTTGACTTGAGGTTTACAAAGTGAGATATACTTTATATTACGATTAACTTTCTGGCCAATATATTAAAAATACGCGTGATAATACCTAATTAGTGACTCAAGTGGTTGCTGGTTCAGCCTAGCACGACTGTTAATTTTTGACTTTTACAAGCATCACCATGCTGTTGTTGTTTGGATGTGAAACACCGCTGCCCAGTAGAATCCAGTCAAGAGGACCGCCTCCATTGGATCGCGAATTTTTCCTGTTTCAATGCACCACGTAGTTAAAACAGCTTTAGTCCTAATATCAAAACAGTTAAATTCTCTTTTAAATACCAAGACTAAACGCAGTCGAATTTGAAAAGAAGCTGAGATTAGATTTTGAATCTCTTGCAAGAGGATATCGTTTAAAAAAAAGCTTGGAAACCCGTTATTGGAGAAACGCAGCAGAGGCAAAACTGTTTGGTGATATTGCTGATGGCAGCTATCTTGACAAGAATTCATATGAAAAATTTGTTGATCAGATGCCAATGGAGTTATCATTCCTAAAGTGTAAATTTCTTGAACGTAACAGCTATTCAATCACATTTTCATTAAATAGACCAAGAATGCTAAAGGGTGGTTAGGTTGTTCTGGGAACAGCTTACAATATCAACATCAAAACCACTATTCGAAAGACTCAAATTAGTGCTGGACAAGAAAATGTCCATACTACGGCACATGAAATTTGAAATAGGAGATTCAAAAAACGAATGTAATTATTTATGACTGCATTTAACCTGCATTTTACTTCATGTCGCCTTTTGTATATGATATGGAGTAGGGATAAAAAGAGAGGGGCTTATTGCAAAAATTTATGATTTGTGGGTGCCAGTTGCAGTGGTTAGTTCTGGTTATTGACGTAAAACTGCATCCGGTTGCGGAGTTTCCACCTGGGCGAACGAGGCTACCCTTTACCACCACTACCCCCAGGTCACCCTTGCACAAGGTGTAGCACCTGTTGGCATACTTGGAGACCATAAAATACCAGGCTGGTATCAGCTTCTTTAGTTTCTTTAAACACACGTCTATGACATGGAGAATGTCAAATATAAAAGTCTCCTTAAGGTTTAAAGGATCCCTTCATAAGGTCAGTTCAGGTGTGTGCTTGATACAGGTACCACCTAGCCCTGTACTAGCTGTCTCGGGTTGAGTAGTCCACGATTGAATCGGCAACCCAACTAGATTTGGTTGACGGGAAGAGTTAACTAAATACTCAATGGCAATAAAAGCATGAACCATCAATAGGTAGTGTCCGTGTGGTACGTCAATAACCATTTAGATAAAGATGGTGTCTCAATAAAAACATCCGGAAGAAAACAAGGGCAAACTACTTTCATCTCCTGCTTAGTTTATTCATGCAAGTCAATAATCCTCCTCTCAACAACGGCATGAATGGGATTACTCAGAAAATGAGTAATGTCTCGCCCGGTAGTGCTACCCATGCAGAGCAGGTGGGTCCACATCGTTAACCAATGACTGCTTTAAACGATGGAAAGGAAGTTAAAGTTGCAAGGTGGAATGCTCGAACGTTATATCAATCCAGTCTTTTTTAAGGACTTATGGTCCTTAAAAAAAGAAGCTATAAGAATAAATATAAACACAATGGGAGTTACAGAAGTAAGATTGAAAGGCGCAGGCAAGATCATAGCTGATAAACATACATTTGTATACTCGGAAAGAGAGGTACATGAAGGTGGAGTTGGTTTGTTAATATACCAAGCAACAGCAATGTGTATGATGGTCAGTATCAGACCGGGTAATACGAGTGAAGGTCAAGGGCAAGCCATTTGATGTTTTAGTAATCTAAGTATATGCACCAACGACAGATGCAGATTCTGATTAAATGGTCAGTTTATATGAAAATGTAGCTGCAACAATATCACAATGTAAGTCACAGGATGTCATTTTTGTTATTGAAAACTTGTTGTAGAAGACTAGATGAGCGCAAAAGAAGGTGAAAGGAAAGAAGAGAAAATTGTTGGTCCACAAGGTTTGGGTGATGTTAGTTAATTGGTACAAAGGGTATTATCTGGTAATAACAAATCAAGGTTCATGAATCACAAACAAAGGATGTATACATGGATCAGTCCAAATTCAAACACGCGTAATCAAATTGAGAACATCATAGTTAACAAACGAGTTCGTAAAAACTAACTAGGGGAGATATCCTCGGTGACCATATTCTGGTAATGGCGCCAAACAAAATTGCGTAAACTACAAATAAGTAACCAACGACCAAAATTTCAAGCTTAGGAAATTGCATAAAGATCGTAATGTCAGAAGTAAATTTCAAATAAAAGTGACGAACAGGTCTGAGAAATTGAAACTGCTTTAAAGCGCATGGAGTATAGTAAAACAACGGTCCCTGACAACATCTCAGTTGAAAGGTTAGAGCCACCAGAAGATACTGGATACTGGAATCAATAAAATGGAATCCAACAAGAATAATATTTAAAATACTGACACAATACCAAAGAGCCCGAGTGGATCAATGTAACACTACCCAAAAAAGCAGGCGCCACAGAATGCGAGTGTAGTGATTTTGTATACGTATAATGGTTATGTATCTTGTAGAACACATGTTTTGGCTTTTCCCATTTCGTTCCATATGTTCTCTTGTGTTAAAAGTCAATTAAAATTTTGGATTCTAAAGTCATTCAATCTTTTGTCTATTTATTTCAAATATCTAATTCACAACAGTGAGATACATCAATCTGTTAGTCTTGAGTCACAATACAAAGGAGTGGTTACAAATGGACGTAATTTAAACAACATGAGATATGCAGATGCTATTGTTTTGATAGCTGAAACAGAAGACCTCCAGCACGTTCCAGCTAAAGCTATAGAAGAAAGTGAATCCTTGGGGTTGTTATTAAATGCGAAAAAAATATATTCGATGACAACATCAAAGAAGCAGAGTCCACCGAAATGGAAGCTTAGAGTAAATGGAATAGAGATCAAACAAGTTAAAAAAACCAGTTATCTATAAAGATTTTTAGCATCTGATTGTGAAATAGGAAGAAGAATTGCATTAAGAAAAGAGACATGTAACGAAATGAGATATATTTTTACAAGTTCAAACATTACCATATCAATCAGACAGAGAATCGTGAAATGTGACATGTGGTCTATTCGTCTAAATGGACGTGAAACATTAAGTAGTTAGTCTGTTATGCAAATAGTCTTTAGAGGCAACTGAAATGTGGTTTATAAAAAGAATGCTTAAGACTTCATGTACCGATAAAGTGTTAAATAAGCGAGTACGTACAATCGCTAACGAAAAGTGCGAACGAGTCAAAAAAAGGAGGGAAGTGACAATTTTGAAATATCTTTTACGGAAAAAAAGCACTGAGAATCTATCGCTAACTGGAAAAAGAGAGGGTAAATGGCGAGAGGGTAAAAGAGCAGGAGGGAGACAGAGAATAACGTATTCGAGCAACATTAAGAAATAGACTAGCACAGCATAGGCATCAAACTAATGCACACACATCAAGGCAGAGAAGCTTGGATGTGCATTGTTGTGAACGCCCTCGCGCATGACATGTAAAATGACACGTAAAATGGAGTAAGATTGGAAAGGAGGCTTAATGGAAAGGGGGCTAAACAGAATTTTACGATAGTACGGGAAAATCAATTACATACAACGGGCTACCACAAAGTTGAAGTATATGTACTACGTTCAAATACCGCGAACGTTTTGGCCTAATAGCAAGATAGATTTTTTATTTTTTTAAATCGTAAATATCACAAAAATGAACAATCGAATAGCGAGAAGGTACCATTGTGTCTTGGTTTTTCTCGCACTTACACGATTGTATCCCACCTTATACCATTTACGCAACAAAATATGCGAAAATGACTGTGTACTTTGGCATTATTTTCAGAAAGTTTCCAAATTACTTTTTCTTGCAATATATCTTTTTCACAAGGTTGTACAGTTTCGTATTGTTTTCGTGGACGCAATGTAGGACTCTTGTAATATATCGGTTTTTTATGTCTTATGACGACTACTAGTCGAAAAACTAGTGCATACAAGTTTGGTCAATTTACCATCTTGGAGACGTTCGTATGCAGAAGTCAATTTGAGTACAACTAGTAACTGAATTGTAAAGGAAAAGATGAGAGCGTTGGTTATAATGGGATCTTCTTCTTCTTCTTGTCATCTATATTCATGGTGAAACATTGACAAAATTAGTTTGCCACACAACTCGATCTTTCATTGCAGCCAGAAGATCTGCACCATCAAGACCAGTGTCTTTCTCTAGAAGTGTTTTCACTGTTATACGAGGTCTGCCGCGACGCTTCTTCTTCTCTGGACACCAGGGTGGAACCTTTCCTGCAGGATGATCATGTCGAACTGTGTGATCAGAGAGTTTCAATTGGCACGACTGACCACACAGGATACGCAGGGAAGAGAACCGTAAAACTCTGCGTTTGTGATACGATCCTGCCATGATATGTTAAAAATGGTGTGGAACATTTTCGTGTAGGACCCATCGAGTTTCTTGGTAAGAGCAACGTTTAATGCCCATGACTCCGAACCGTAGAGGAGAATTGTTTCTACTGATGCCTGAAAGACTTAAATGAAAACTAAAATTTTGTGAGTTCATGTTTATAATTTTCCTCAGTGTTTCATCACAAACACCAACTACAATACATTTTGAGATTCAATCGCCTTTTTGATGTCCATTTCCTGGCATATACTCTTGTAATGGCAATGGTAACTGTGCTCTCCTCAAGGACTTTTAGTATTTTAGGTTTTCAACAAATGTTTAAAGTAAGGAAGGGAATGCCCTGATTAGACCTAACATTAAAAGTTCCGAATTTTGCCCCCCCCGCCCCCCCCAATTTAAAAAATCGGTTTTTGTTGACAATTAATCACTGACACTTTAACTCACTTTCCCTTTGGCTTTTCCATGACTGGGACAAATTGAACCTGAAAAAGAAACAAAGACGCCCAAAATTAATGGAAATTCAGATATTCACCTCACACTCTCCAAAGACATAACCACATTTCAGACAACAGCTGGCAAACAAGCAAAACTAAGACCAATAAACGTCTTGTCCAAACACCTACCCAAGCTTTGTGGCATCAGACCTCTTTCCTAGCACACACAGCACACAAGCAAATATATATATATATATATATATATATATTTATATATATTTACAAGTGCCTTAAAAGATGTCTATTTTGTGATTTCTGATCCAGGCATACTGAAGTGACCTGATATTCGTCCAAACCGGTTTGCGTCTCTCTAGAGGCTGCACCTGTACATTGCATCCATGTGTTAACATGTTAGTCAATTCGTAGGTTGCTCTCATTTATTGTGTTTTTGTATTTGGATATATATATGACGGTGTGCTAGGGTTTCCAGCTATGTAGGATTGCTTTGCACATGTGCCTAATTTCTTACATTTAAAGCGTGTCCTTCTTCGCACAATTTTCTAAACGTACGGTTAAAAGCATATCTATACACCCAACAGTGTCGTTTCCTGTCATATAAACGAAAAACAACGGGCATATATCGAAAAATTATAGGCATGACATGCTTTTACTTCAGCTAACTTTTTACACCAAGTGATGACAAAGTGCAGTAGACAATACGGTTATCTGCATATAGTTGGAAGAAAACTATAAATAACTAATAACAATAAAAAGAATGGCCTTACCTTGACCTCTGCTTGTTTCGCTTTTGGAGACAAACGTTGCAGCATTTTGTCAAGTGCAAGCCTAAAATTGTCTCTCTAAATCAGAAAACAGTGAGTATTTGACCAATTGCAGAAAGACACAAAATAAAAACGGGAACATATAACTACCAAACTTTCCACATGGAAAAGGTGGCACAAGATTGATAAGCTACGAACGTTGAATCCGAGCTTAAGAAACAAGTCTAGGATTGTATATTAACATTGGCCAAGCGCCATAACTTCAAATGACAAAAGAGATGAACGGGCTGTAGACAGAACCATGCAGATAGCCTGAGGAGTTCAAGGTGGCGGCTATAGACCAGTTAACAAATATTGATGTGCTCATGTGTCACTGCTGGCAAAACGATTTTTTGCAAACAAGACGATGTTGTCCGCAAACCTTAAATTGTTTAGCCTCTTTCCATCAACGTGAATGCCAGTTTCGATGTCCACTCTTCTCAATATTTCTTCTAATGCCACTGTAAACATTATTTGAGATAGTGCGTCGACTTTTCTAACACCTTTCATGTTTACTTTCCTGTTCAGTGTTTTAATTCGTGTTTGTGCAGTGCCTCCTCTGTACATTTCATTCGAGATATTTATGCATTATCCTCGACGCTATGCCGTTTAAGCGCCTCAAAAATAGTCTTGTGCTTGATTGAAAAGAAGGCCTTTTCATAGTCTACAAACGGCAAAGGGCTCTGTACTCCTTTGTTTTCTCACCTATTTGCACAAGTACATCGCATTGGTTAGTGGGGGACGAAACATTACGGCAGGCGGCTTGTTCTGTTTATTTAGAGTTTTCCTCAGTCTATTATTTAAGATCTTCGTGAAAGGTTTGCAGACCTGTGAGAGAAAGCTGATGGGCCAACAGTTTTTCAGGGCTTTCTTATCTGTCTTCTTTGAATATTAGAGTGATAATGGCATTTTCCCATCCTTTGGGTACTTGTTTTCATGTCAACGCTTTGTTGTACAGTTCTCTCAGTTATTCCGAACCATTTCTTCTCCAGCCTTTACCAATTCCAATAACATTTGACCTTTTCCGTGTGCTTTATTGTTCTTCATGCTTTTCATTGCCTTTTGAATTTCGATGTCTAGGACGGCTGGTACTTCTTATGTTTCTGTAGTATTGCAGACTGCATTATCATAGAAAGTTTCATAAAATTGGGTATAACTCTTCAGGATTCTCTCTCTGTTTGTGATGGCGGTTCCGTCTTGTTCTTTTAACGATGGTATCATAATCTTGTAGCCTTGCTTGCTGTTAGTTTTCCCAAGTTCTTTTCTGCTTTTAATTGCCTTCTCCACTTTCACAGTGTTGTGTTCTCTGACATCTTCCCTCATTGTCTTTCTGATTGTCTTCCACAGGACTCTGTACTCTAAGTCTTCTTTAACATTTGAAGATGTATGTAGGGATATAAAGATGGAGTCCGCTATTCAAAAATGCGGGCTAATCGTGACACGTGGTAAAAGGAGCAAGAGTCAAGGGATTAGAATAAGGGAAGTCGAGGTTTTAAGAGACATGGGGGATGATGGGTATAAATATCTAGTTGTATTTAAATCTGATGAGGTGCACGGGGAAACAATGAAAGAACTATTTCAGAAGAAAATATCTTCGACGAACAAGGTTAATTTTACAGTCAAAACTACACAGCCGAAACAAGATCAAGGCTATAAACACAACGAGTGTTTTTCTGATGAGATACAGAGTGGGTGTTCTAAACTGCAAGTATAAAGAACTGAAAGAAATGGACAGGAGGGTAAGAAAGATATGACGATGAACAAGGCATTGAGTCCGAAGAGTGATGTGGCGCGAACTTATGTAAAAATAAAATAGGGAGGACGAGGATTGTTGGAAATAGAATGCAATGCTAAAACGGAAAAAATAGCCTGTCATGGTATGTAAGAAATAGTTCGAAAGAAATGCTTAAAATGGTCGAACCCCACGGACATTTGCAGACTGAAGAAAGCAAAGCGCCAAAGTCATTTTAAAAAGAGCAAATTAATAAATTGGTTAGTGAGTGGCATGGGAAAAAGATGCGATAGGCTTATTGGAGAGGCTTATTGGATGAATGGACAGAGTGAGAAATGACACAGTACGAGAAACGCAGGGAGTGGCTAGGTTGGGAGATACGATCAGGGAATCAAGGTTGAGGTGGTTCGACCATGTGATGAGAAAAGATGAGAGTTATGTTGGAAGAACAGTGATGGAAATGGCCCCACTCGGAAAGAGGAAGCGAGGAAGGCCAAAGAGGAGGTTCTCTGATTCGGTGAACGAAGACATGAGAGTGGCAGGTGCATCAACCGAGGATACCTCTGACAGGCAGAGTTGGCGAGCATTGATCCGCTGTGGCGACCTCTAACGAGAGAAGCCGAAAGAAGAAGAAGAAGAATGGAGGGGCTTATTGATAGAGGTCCTTGAGATGGCTGCGCAATGGTGACCTGCAGGCGACTACTGAGGCACTAAAATAAAGTGCCAAAGAACAGTCACTAAAACTGCTGACTCCCCCTGTGCAGGATGTGGGCCCAGAAAGTGGAAATTGCAGGCCATACAGTGAGTCAGTATTCCAAAATGGCACAGAGAGAATATAAGCATAGACATGTTTAACGTTGTCTAGGTATTTGTAAGACAAATACCTAGATGGTATGGGTGAGTGCTAAGCTAGAAAGAGGGGATTTTGGGTACTCTCACAAACCGGAAGTATATTCAGAAAGCGATGAATACAAAATATTATGGGACATGATGATCTTGTGTGATTTGATCAAATAGGCAAGAAAAGCAGATATTGTAATCATTAACAAAAGAACAAATGTAGCAAAGACTGTTTATACTGTTGTGCTCGGGGATTGAAAGTTTGATGAAAAAGAAATAAAAAAACCCTGAAAAATATCAAATGTTTAAAGATGAAATTGTAAGACTTTGGACGTTAAAGAAGGCCTATGTAATACCAATTGTCTTTGGAGTTCTGGGAATGGTGAGTAAAAACTGTGATGGATATTTGAAACAAGTTGAAAAGAACATCAGGATGAAAATAATACAGAAAACAACTTTGTTGTGTACAGCACTTATCCTCAGGAAAGTCCTGTCAATCTAGACAAAGTAAAGAAAGAAGGCCTGAAACTTTTGCGAACTTGTTGTTATCCACTTTCAAGAAAAATAACCGAGAACAAGGGCTCTACTCGAGATAAGGCGAATTAAATATACTACTACTACTACTACTACTACTACTACTACTACTACTACTACTACTACTACTACTACTACTACTACTACTACTACTACTACTACTACTCC
>RDPX01000098.1:1189544-1282547 GCA_003991215.1 Morbakka virulenta | reverse complement strand
ATCTATTCGTCTCTTCCACCATGGTTCCTTCTGTTTTAGTTGGTTATATTCCTGTAGGGGTTTAAGTCCAATCTTATAACCAATATAAATTGAACAGGCTTTTATAAGGTTGTTAGTTCCAGTTAAATTATCTGTCATTATCTTATGAAGAACCACATTAACCTTTTCGACTTCTTCTCTCAGCATTTTTCTATCAACCGATTAAACCCAGTCATTCTTTCCTCTAGATTTTCATCAATGACTTTATTAATTCCTTCAAGTGTCATCCACTCATCCTGGTTTAAGTCATCTTCACCAGGCATTGCTTCAATAAATTAATTCACTATTGGTTCTTTTTATTCAGCCATAACTTCTCCATCATTATTATCACCCACGCGATCGATATCAACATTGCTACCACCAACTTCATGAAATATACGTCTTTTGATGTTCTCTAATTCAAGATCCGAAAACCAACCATTCTTTAATATCATACAAGCCTGGTCACAAATTCTCTGTTCCGTTATCTCAAGATTCTGTCTTTCTTTCCATATGGCATGCATTCTTTTCCTATAGCCTCTGACTGGCTCTTCTTCTTCATCAATAGGTCTACTCAAGAAGTAACACTCCATCACAGCTATGTTTAATTCTCTATTCCATCCCATACTAGCAGCTGTAGGATGACGACCAGGGCTCACCCAAGGGACACCTGCCGGACGAGGTACCTTCACTCTTCTCAGTTCCGGACCCATTCACATCGTTAAATAAAAATTATATCTACTCATTTTACACTCAAAGAGGTTGGTTTGTGTAAGGTTTTCCTTTCCTAGTATTTTTATCGAGACACCATCTCTAGGAGTATTGCCAACCAGAGCTAAAGATCTACAGCTGACCATAAGACAAAGCTACATCCCGCCAGACGTCAACCTGGTATTTACAACTGCGGTTGGTTTAATGTTCTGAGTTTTCCTTCTCATAGGGCGATTGCCAACCAAGGCTTACGAACCTCGCCCTGGCCAGAAAGAGAAAAGGGACAAACTAAACTCCGCCGTACATCAACCCCGTATTTCAAGGGCTCGGAGTAGGCTAACAGGTGCTACACCTTGCCCAAGGGTGACCTGGAGGTAGTTGTGGCAAAGGGTAATCTCATTCGCCCACGTCGAAACTCCACAACCGGATGCAGTTTATCGTCATACTCAGGACGTTTGTTATTATTATTATTAATATTATTATTATCTTTTTTCACACTTTGTGTCTGGCTGTTCTTATTGCCGAGTTCTATGCTGATAGGTGGATCATAACAAATGACCATGGGCTACCAGCATTTTCTTTTTCAAAACTCCAGTACTTTTCGTAAAATCCTGGCTGTTCCCAACAACGTAGTCTTTTGAAGTACTCCTAAGTTGCTGTGAATCCCAAGCTTTTGAACCCACTTCTCAAATCCTTTGGTCACATATCCCAGAGCTCCAATAGCAACAGGGGTAATTTCTACTTTCTTCAGTTTCCAAAGTCCTTTTATTTCTCTTTTCAGATCTTGAAACTTTTCAACTTTTTTTTCCCTTCTCTGCCACGTTCGCATCCGCCGGTACTGTTATGTCAACTATTACTGCCGTATGTTCTTTCTTGTCTATCAAGACTAAATCTGGCCTTCTTGCTTCAATCACATTATCACACTGGATATTGACATCCCACAACAACTTTACATCATCCCTCTCCAAAACTCCTTCAGGGGCATGCTCATACCATTTCTTACTGCATTCCAGTCCTCTTTTCTTGCATATATCTCAATGGATCTTTCTCGCAACATTGCGCCTCTTGTACTCCTTCTGAGCTAACGTCTCGTATGCACTTATAATGTGTTGGATACTTTCACCTGTTTGCCACACAATCGACACAGGGGGCTTCCAGCCGTTCTACCAATATGATGCTTCACATAATTTGTCCTGATTGATTGTTCTTGTGCTGCACAAATCAAGGCTTCTGTACCAATCTTCAAATCACATTTTGACAACCATTCCCAAGTCTTCTCCTTGCCTACATCATCACTCAGGTCTCTGATAAACTGTCCATGCATTCTCTTTTCATTCCATGCATCTTTCACTTCGTTTTCATTTCTTGCCTTAAGATCTCTAACCTTTCCCAGTTCACTTGCATTTAATTTCTAGAATTTGGCTACACCCTTTAACAGTTTCTCTTTAGACTTGGCCACGTACACTTTCAGACTACTCTCCTCTTCTTTGACACATCGTTCAATACTTACAAGATCTCTTCCCCCATTTTTTCTTTTCACATACAGCCTGTCAGTATCACTCTTCGGATGGAAAGCTCCACACATTGTCATTGTTTTCCTTGTTAGTCTGTCTAAATCTTTAAGCTTGTTTTATCTCCATTGTATAATTCCCGCTACATACCGGAAAATAGCCACTGCCCATGTGTTGATCGCTAAAACCTTATTTTTCCCATTTAATTTTGATCTAAGTACTAGCCTTAACCTTCTTTTGTACTCCTTTCCAATTGTCTCTTTCATTTCAGCTTCTTTGATTTTATCTAATTCCACAATACCTAGATAAGTGTAGCCTTCCTCCTCGACCTCTTTCATTGCTTGTCCATCAGCTAACTTAATTCCTTCACTTCTAACAATCTTCCTCGTTTCAATGTCAAAATGCCACATTTTATATCCCAAATTCCATACCAATGTCGTCGCTGAACATGTGAACGGTTTAAACAAGCATACTCATCTGATCTTCCGTTTTGGTGTATAGCTTCAGGTCGTCCATAAACAAGAAATGGTTGACCTTGTATTCATTTTTCCCCATTCAAAAGCCGCATTCACTTTCCACAATATCAGTGACAATGGTATCATACTGAGGACAAAAAATAGCGGTGATAGACTATCTCCCTGGAAAATCCTCCTCTTCACAAAAACCTCTCCAAGATCTTCCCCGTTGGATGTCAGTGATACCTTCCACTTCCTACTTCTTCCAAGAAAGCTATTACTATTATTATTATTATTATTATTATTATTATTATTATGTTCAATGTTTCACTTCTCGACTTTAGTTCTTGATGTCGGTAAATTAACTTGAATGCAGGCAGCAACAAGCCACCAGAGGCTTCAAGTTTACTTTTGCAGTCTCTTACAACGACAGTACCTTTCTTAGGATACGTACTGATCCTAACAATGCTGTTTTTTGTACAACTTCCATTTTGATGTTTTCATCGCAATCCTTCAAATGTGATTCAAGTTTCTTACTAACCTTTCCCAACGCACCTATAACAACAGGAATCACTTTAACCTTCTTTAGCTTCCATAACCGTGCAATTTCATCCTTCAATGGTTGGTATTTCTCAATCTTTTCCGTTTCCTTCACGTTTACTCTTTTGTCCCCAGGAATGGCGATGTCTATTATTTTAGCCTCTTTTGTTCTTTTATTTATCATCACAATATCAGGCTTTCTAGCTTCGATGTGTTGGTCGCATTGTATCATCATGTCCCATAACAGTTTGTGTTCTTCATTTTCGCTACAACCATCTGGCTTATGGTTGTACCACTCGTTGGCCCGTTCCAAACCTGCCGTACGACACATTGCCCAATGGACATATCTTGCCATATTATCATGACGCCTTTTATATTCTTTCTGTGCTAACTTGGAACACTCACTTACGACATGGCTAACACTCTCACCCCTCTCGAAACACATCCTGCATAAAGGTGACTCTGCTGATTTTTCAATGTGATATTTTAAATAGTTTGTTCTCAGTGATTGTTCCTGAGCACTACAAATCAACGCCTCAGTGGTACTTTTCAAGTCTCCCTTACTCAACCACCCCCAAGTCTTATCCCAATCAACGGCTCCATTCTCTTCTAAGAATTGTCCGTGCAATCTTTTCTCCTTCCACTCTCTCATCATCTCAACCTTTCCCTCTCTCTTAAAAGCTTCTGGGTCCTTACATTCTTCTGTTTTTAAAAGACCTTGATTTTTAACCATCTGCAGCATCTCCTCTCTACTATTTAAAACGTACCATGCCAAATTATTTTCTTCGGCTCTTACGCATTTCTCGACACTAATCAGTCCTCTTCCACCTTCTTTCCTCTTTACATACAACCTTGCAACGTCACTTTTTGGGTTTAAGCTTTTGTGCATGGTCATTAATTTTCTTGTCCTCCTGTCAACCTTTTCTAGTTCGTTTTTCGTCCAATTAATGATTCCTGCACCGTATCGCATTAGTGATACAGCCCAGGTGTTGATTGCTGTTACCTTATTTCGCCCGTGCAATTTTGATTTCAAAATTAGTCTTACCCTCCTAAGGTACTCTTTCTGGAAAGATTCTTTAACTATATCCTCCTTAATCTTATCCGACTCAATTATACCAAGGTATTTGTAACCATTCTGGTCGACTTCTTTTATAATGTTACCATCCGTCAGGCTTAAGCCTTCACTTGTAATCACTTTTCCTCTTTTCAACACCAGGACACCACACTTTTGAAATCCGAATTCCATCCCAATATCTCTGCTAAATGCGTGTACAGTAGACACCAAACTGTCGATCTCATTTTCGTTTTTCGAAAACAACTTTAAATCGTCCATGAAAAGCAAATGGTTGACTTTCACAGTCCCTAAGGTGTATCCAGCACCCATCTTTCTTAGTATACTGGAGAGAGGAATCATGCAAAGTACGAACAACAAGGGAGACAGACTATCCCCTTGGAATATACCTCGCCTGATGTCAACCTCACATAACGTTTCACCACATGCTGTTAAGACTGTCTCCCATTTTTCCATAGACTCAGTAATAAACTTTATGATGTTTTCGGATACATTTACCAGTTTTAGACATTCAATTATCCAGGAGTGAGGAATCATATCATATGCTTTTCTATAATCAATCCACGCCATTGCCAGATTTTTATGCCTTCTCTTGCACTCCTTCATAATGGCTTTATCAATGATGAGTTGGTCTTTAGTACCTCTACTTCTCCTTCTGCAGCCTTTTTGCTCGTCAGGGAGCATCTCATTCTCTTCCAGGTATTTATAAATATTATCAGAAATAATACTTGTCATTAGTTTCCACATTAATGGTAGACAGGAAATTGGTCTAAAGTTTCCGACGTCGTTTCCCTTAGAAGGATCTTTTTGGCAAAGGACAGTTCTGCCTTTGGTCAACCAAACAGGAATTGACTCATTACCATTAACCAGCTCATTCATTTGATGGGCAATACGGCTATGGAGTGTTGTCAGATGTTTCAGCCAGTATCCTTGAACCCCATCTGGCCCTGGTGCTTTCCAATTGGATATTCGCTTAACTTGTTCTTTTAACAGAAGTTCAGAAATCATCAAGTTGTCCTGTTGTACATCTTTCTTTTCTTCTTTCAATTTTTGAAGCCATTCTGCTTCTGAATTGTGCTTCTTTTCTTTCCCCCATATATCTGACCAGAATGCCTTACTTTCCTCGGCATCATATTATCATATTATCATATTATTATTATTATTATTATTATCATTATTATTATTATTTCAGAAAATAAATTCGACGTTTAAAAAAAAATTACACTAGTAGCTAAAAGCACAGGCAGATGTTATACCGCATCTAATAAGAAAGCTGGTTATTACCAATAACCAAATGTTTCTCATAATTTCCCTCACATTTTAGCATTCTTATACTTTTCTTATTATTCTAGCTGTCCCTAAGATAGCAGTTTTTCGAAAAAAATACGCCTCTACCTTGATTTCAATATCTTTTAATAAAGCTTGGAAACATTTTTGAAACGCTACCTAGCGTTCCAACAACAATTGGTACCACCATAACTTTGTTCAGATTCCAGTGTCCCTTAATTTGTAGTTTGAGGTCATGATATTTTTCAATCTTAAACTTTTCTGTTTCAGATATCCTTTTATCTCCCTTACCCTTTTAGTGTTATTATCATATTTCCTTATTTTGCATGTTTATTCAATTGCTTACCGGGTCACCTTAGTGACCTAAGGCGAGTAAAGGCTTTAAAGTAAGATACACACACGACAATAAGGAAGGGGGGGAGGGGGGAATTATGGATTTGTATATATATAAATAAATTGTATGAGTATAAAAATACATATATGTACAAAAATAATAATTGAATTGAATTGATAGAAAATGAAATTACTTCGCCGAGAAATTTATTTTCTAATTTAATGTTCGTGAAAAGTTATAAACGTATGAGTGAAAAAGCAATATAAATAAAAATCTTAAGTGGAAAGACAGACACTTTCGCAGAATGTGAGCAGTACTGGTTAAAACTAATTTCTAGAGCTCAATCTTTATTTTGAGGTCCTTATATTTACTAAGCTTGTCAAACTCCTTAACAGCTATATTTTTGTCTGACGAAACACTCATATCCAGGTCTGTGTGATGTCTGGGCGATTGGCTTCAATTGTTCTGTCTAAATTTACTGGAAAGTCCCACAGGATGGTAACATTTTGGGCTTCAGTTACTTGTGGGGGATGGTGTCCATACCACTTCTGGTGGGCGTCAATACCATAGTGTTTGCAAATACCCCAGTGTACATATTCTCCGATTCTATCATGTCTCTTGACATACTGACTAGGGGTTAAGACAGGACATCAAGACGGTGGTCTACTGTTTCAATGAATTTGTCACAGAAGTGGCATTTCGGGTTTGCTCCATTTTGTACGATGTTCGCTTGATAGTTTCGCGTGAAGAGACTTTGGTCTTCCGCAACAGTGATAAAGCCTTCAGTTTCTGCTTTCAATCCTGCATTCCTCAGTCACTGATGGGTTGCTTGTTGATCGACATCAGCGTTTTGGCTTCGGATTACATATTGACCATGTAGAGCCTTCTGACTGTATCTTTCTGTTAGCTGGCTTTAGCCTTTCTTTTTAGCATGTTCTTTCACTTTTTTCGCTACTTTTAGTGCATGGAGGTCTTTATCTTCAACTGTTGGTTCAACTTTTAATTCATTTTCAAATTTCGTAGCTTATTATTATTATTATTATTACCGAGTGGTTACACACCATTTATTGGTGGTTGGGTGAAAAACCCGCATTCAGCGCCCAGCAACAAGCCAGGTAAGTTATTATTATTATTATTATTATTATTATTATTATTATTATCATTATTATTATCAGTATTGTTGATGTTGTTATTTAGTGTTTCTATTGTTATTATTATTTTAAGGTCAAGGACATGTTTGCATCCAGTTTAATAACTTCGAAGCAGGTGCCAACAAGTTATCCAAGGTTCCAAGCAATACTTTCTCCTGATGCAGTTTGAATGACAAGAATCTTCTTAACATACGTGCTGTACCTAACTGTACCTAGTGCCGTTTTTTGTACAACACCAGGCATTACCAAGACGTCCAAGTTTTCCAGATGTTTCTTGAAGTGATCTGATCCTATCCTTAAGGATCCAATTACCACCAGTATAACACTGGCTCTTAAGTATCCCCCACAACTTTCAAAATTCCTCTTTTAACAATTGGTACTTTCCCTATCTTTTCATTCCCCTCTGTTTCACCCTGATATGACCCCGGATAGCTATGTCGAGATAAGCCTTGGGGCTACTGGGGCTACAGTTAATGACAGCTTAGTCCTTACTGAAATAATAAACGAATGTATAAGAATAAGCTATTACATATTTTGTATGCATAATAAACAATGGGAAAATCAAAAACTTTTAAGCTGGCTAAAACTGTTACAAACATCTTGAGCATTATGGCCGAATCAGAGGTTATTACTGCAAAAGAGGATAAAAATATGTAAATATTTTGTTTAATAACAAAAACCATGTAAACTTTAATTATTATTATTTTTATACATTTGTTGCTTCCTTAATGTCAGTGGTAATGTATTCTCGGGGTTTGGTATCAACAAGATTTCTTAAATCTCGAGAGCCTTTCTCAGAATCCTGGCAGAATGCAATATCACAGTTTTCTGCAACTTAGCAACCCGTATCTTTATTTTGATGTCTTCCAATCTCTTCTTTAGTATCTTTGGTGTTGTTCGAAGTGTTCCTATTACCATTGGGATGACTATCACCCTCGTCCCCCATAAGTTCTACCGTGCAAGGTCTTGATATTTCCCAATCTTTTCTATCTCCTCGGAGTTAACTCTAGTATCATAAGGTATGGCAAAGTCTATGATTTTAGTGGATTTTGTTTCTCTGTCTATCACAACCATATCAGGGCCTCTTGCTTCAATGACATGGTTAGTCTGGATGTTATATTCCCACAATACCTCACATCTCCCATTTTTTTGTACTGGTTCTGGTTGATGTTCGCACCACTTAGGCTTTACTTCGATCCTATTTTCACGACAAACTTCCCCTTGGATTCGCTTTCCAGCCCAATTGTGTCGACGTTGTACTCTCTTTGAGCAAACTTACTGCAAGCACTAGTAATATGGCTCACCGTCTCATTTACCTATCCACACATTCTGCACTTACTTTCTTTTTGTGTTTTGTCGATCTTTGCTTTAATGATATTGGTACATATTCTTGTGATGCCATTATTACTGATTCCGTACCTCTTTTAATTCCTGAATTTCTAAGCCAGTGCCCTTGCTTGCTTCAATTTTTGTCTGACTTAAAAAATAACCACGTGCTGTCTTTGCAATTCAAGCCTGGTGTCTTTTATTCTTTTACCCCAACTTATATTCAACTTCGCTTTCTCCTTTACATTCATTTCCCACTCTAGCTGGTTTTATTAGCCTGTCGCCACGATATAAAGGGGCGTGCGAGATAATCCCGACGCAGTCAAGAAATCAGTTTGTACTTAGAGCGCACTTTTTCTCTTTTTCTCCTCGTGTATATTGGAGTCGACTTATACACGGTGTAGAATTATCTAGCGCATTTAAGGCAAGTTATAAAAATATAATGGAGCTACTTAAAACAATACATATTTCAATGTCATATTTCAACGCTTTGCAAAGAGCGTTCTGTAACCAAGTTTTATTTTTAGTGAACGGACAAAAAAAATTTTAATTGCTTTTAAGACATTTGCGTTTCCAACAGCAGTGAGTTCCTTTTTTGACGTGACCAATGAGGTGTAACAAGCATGCCTAACAAACAATATCAGGTGCTCAATGTTTTTATTGGTCCCTAAAAGGTATTTGAAACAGAACGGACTGATAAGTGATAGACAGGTACAAAGTATAACCTGTCTATAACTTATCGGTCTGTTCTGTTTTGATAGTGTGAATTCTCCACATTTAAAGCAGAAATGGCCTGGATGATCGCAACATTTACATCATTTTGAAGATTTGTTTTTTAATTACTCAGGTTGTTGGTTGTTCTCTTACACCAGTAATTAGTTTCTACAATTTTACATTATTACTTTTGTTTGCACAATCTGCAGACAGTATTTTCTTGACGGAATACCGATTTCCTCAAAATAATCACGTAGTCCTCCTGGCAATTGATTAAGTCTTTTCATAATGGTTTTTCTTTGTACACTTGGAAGATTCCTTTCATCATATTCCGAATTAATCTAAAACAAATCTTACTAAAGTTTAAACTAGAACCATTTGTTGATGCAAAAGTGCACAACTTGGCACCAGACTTCCAAAGTAACTTTGCACGGAGTCTGCAGCCCATCATATTAGATGATTGCACGGATCATGGAAGCTCACTGAAGACTGGGAATTAGTAGCGAAGGCTACAGAAAAAACGGTAATAATGCAAATAAATGGCTTCCCAGTAAAAAAATCCAACCAAACAAAAACATAAATCATATTAATAATAATAATAATAATAATAATAATAATAATAATATAATAATAATAATAATAATAAAATAATAATAATAAAGCAACTGTCATCCCAATCATAACTGAAGCTCTGGAAAGTATTCTACCCAGATTGAAAGGATTTCTGGAGCAACTGAACATAGAGCATGATATTGGTACTCTCCAAAAGTCTTCCTTACTGGGAATTGCACATATTTTGCAAAAGTCCTTAGTATCTAAAATGCCTTCAGTGTCTCAAGTCCAACGGACCTGATGCTGAGGATGACAATACCAGAAGTTAACACCCATTCTGTACGAATTAGAATAATAATAATAATAAATAAAACAAAATAATTGACAAATATAACAACAGATAACAACCAAAAATCTATTTCTGTACCTTTGATCTATTCACAGAGTGTTGTCATAATAATCACCCCATTGACAACAACCAGTTATTGGGAGCGTAAATTCAAAACTAAAGGTGAGGCTTGCCAAGCAAAAACACTATGTGATAACTTTTCCCCAGAGCTAGGCAAAGGAAGTACATAGTTAAAACAAATAGTCCATAGTACATGCCATTAAAAATACACACAAAAATATTATGTATACAATTATATAAAATCTGAAAGACAAAAAACAATGCCTTTGGGTTATAAAGCTTACCCTTGTTCTGTATATGCTCTCTTCCTGACGTAGTCTAGCCGATTCATGGTTTGTTTCGCAAGGTCCGTCGCATGAATCAATATCATTATCGCTTGAAAGTGACGATGTAGATAAGTCTTCCCAAGCTACTGCGTCGACGATATCATCAACAGTAAGTGCCTTGTAAACTGGGTCAGCTTTGAGTTCAGTTTTGCTGAATGCCCAAACAAATCATATTAAAACAAAAACAAGCGAAACAAATAATAATAAAACAAAAATATGCGAAACAAATAATAATAAAACAAAAATAAACGAAACAAATAATTATAAAACAAAAATAAACGAAACAAATAATTATAAAACAAAAATAAACGAAACAAGTAATAATAAAACAAAAATAAACGAAACAAGTAATAATAAAACAAAAATATGCGAAAAAAGTGGATGGGATTAGTTTTAAAACCAAAAACTAAATCCACGGGATGGAAAATTACCAGATCAACACACAGGTTGACTTGCATCTTTTACCTAAACCTACCATACTAGGATAAATTAAACCTCCTTATAGTCCCCAACGGGCTTTCCCGGGAAAAAGGGTTTACTTGACAAAAATCAGGAGATAAAAATACCTTCCGTACTTGACTGCACGAAATCCCTGAATCGCTTTTCGTATTCCTTGTAGAAGAAATCTTAGTGCCCATTAAAAACAAGCCTTGTACAATAACAACATGCTTTACACTGACAAATATAAATGAGGTAACAAAACTCACAGGAATAGAAATCTTATTGCCCATTAAAAACAAGCTCTGTACAATAACAACATGCTTTACACTGACAAGTATAAATGAGGTAACAAAACTCACAGGAATAGAAATCTTATTGCCCATTAAAAACAAGCCTTGTACAATAACAACATGCTTTACACTGACAAATATAAATGAGGTAACAAAACTCACAGGAATATAACAGTAAAATATTGAAATGTGACGGTCACGATGTATCACAGGCTAAAGTAAACGATAATCGCAGGATTTTGTACCAACCTAGTCAAAATGTACGAAGAGGTGGGTGGTGGTGAAGTTGACAAAATTAACACAACTCTGTCGACAAAAAAAGCATGGTTGGCTAAAACAGATGTACATAAAATGACACTTTCATGATCACGTTAAAATTTCTGGCGGCTTACGAGATCAAATCGAAAACACTCAAAACAGTTACGTTTATTCTGAACGGAGTCCCAAAGTGGACTAGCTCGCTTTTGTGTGCAGATCAATATTAACTTCTGTCCTCTCTCTGACAAGGAAGAGGCAAGGAAATAGCCACTTTAGTCCCTTAAATTTGTCTGTGAAAACGATTCCATCTTGCCAAAACGTTAAAAATGTTGCAATTATTGAAATAGTTTTTTTTTCTTACTTATTTCGTGCGGAAAGGATAAACAAATAAACAAAGAAACCAGTCTTTGATAAGTATACAGTGTGGCTGCAGCACAGAAACATCCCGCCTTTTGTGCTTAAACAACAAATAATGTCAAGTACCACACCATCTTGCTAAGTTAAAACCACGGAGTTGGGATTGAGTCTTAAGGTATTACTCAGTAAATATATTTTGTCTGGGAGGGCAGGAAAGATTAAAGAATTTTGTATAAACTTTTATTCTTGCCCACTCTAGGAAAGGCCGCAGACAACCACTTGTGTTTGTCGGGAGTAAAAAAATCGATTCACTAATGGCTATTTCAATACAAAAAATACTTTGCCACCAGCAAAAGAACAAGGGCATAAAGAACGAGGAGCACACGAAAAAAAATGTAAGTTGTCGTTTTTGGGTAAATTTATATCCTCTAATACCGGGCCCATAAAACCATGTTTGACACTTAACAGAAAATGTCAGCGTTTGATACTGCAAAAACAAGTTGTACTAAACACACATACTATGGCAGATATCATTATTGTATCTAAACACTTGTGAAAATACAGTACAAGTTTACGTTTAGTATTTTGTGCCCTCTACTGAAATAACCTACAAATGACTTTATTCATACCTTCATAGCAACAACATCTCAAACTTCTATTCTCTGTATAAGGCGAAACGCAAACAACTAGGTTATCAATGTTGCACTTAAAACAGGACCCCAGCGAGCTATATGGGCCACGGAAATAAATATAAGAAATACCTCCGTTGTTCCCTCGCGTGTGTTTTTGCTAAATCCAGCTTGATACTATGATAGCCCTAGAGGGTCAAATGTACAAATTTACTAAATAAATTAGTAGCCTATAACTTTATCTGCGAGTCGAAAAATTTTCACAACTTAGTAACCTTATACTGATTAACATAAATTTCATGAAAAAGTCATCAATCAGCTATTAGCTGCTGCACCAACTACCCATCTATCTCCTTCACTTGCATTATACCATAGAAATTCAAACTAATGTATCCAAAACCACTCGGCAACAGAATTCATTATCAGTATCTGTTGGCAATTGACACTACCAATCAAGATTTTTATAATATGGGTGGTATAAAGGTAACCCAGTCATCGTCACTATTTCTTTCCCCTTTACTTTCCCATGTGAAAGTTCGTTCAACACTGTATAATGCTTTTTCAAGTTTTAATGGTAATATTATTCATACACCTATTTTAATACGTGATATAACCTCTCCCAACTCATAAGATTATTATTAGTAGTAGGTTATTATTACTATGACTATTATTATTATTATTATTATTATTATTAATATTATTATTAATGGAAGTTACAAAGATTATAATTCCATAGCGGGTAGCAAGTATTCTTCTGATGCATGGCTTTTTCAAATAGCCTAGCATTCTATAGGGGCCAGCTCCCTCCCTCATTAACTCCCTTTTCCAACCAGTTAACAAGTAGTTTGGGGATACTCTTTTTACATCGCCAAGCATGGCAGGTCAAGCTAACAAATCCAACTGCATTATTTGGTGCCTTTATCGGTTTAAATCTGCTAGCTGACGATCAAAATGTCACATCGGGCACCGGTTTTCATAGTCTCAGACCTTCACTGATTGGGAGTACTAAAATGGACAAGTTTTGTCTCTTTGCAGAATCGCACTTTAGCAGATGCCCCGGTCCTTACCACGACGTGCCCCGTAAGTGAAAGAACATCATTATTAAGTAATCGGACTCATTTAAGAATGACTGGATACTTAGGGCAATTCAGGCCGCTTTGCTGGAGACTGTAGTTTACCCACAACAAGGGGCCACTTCGAATGGACTGTGACACCCCGACTGATTATTTCTATATCTGCCTCGCCCACAAGATCACATGCTGTTGAAAAAATGGACTAAAACGGTATCATTTTGATTTCTCTGGCGTATCTATATCAGACTGGTTGCCCTGAATGTTTTTTCAAGTTTCCTATATAACACCCCAGTGTTACTTGGGCGACGTATGTTGCTCCACTACTCAATAATGATGATAACAGTAATAATAATAACTGGAAGAGATCAGCCAGAAAGAAACGTGCAGGTAGTTAACAAAAGTAACAATGGAACGCTTTTATCAACACAGAAATGCTTAAATGTCCCCGTATGAAGACTTATACCACCAACTTGAGACTGATTTCACTACTTTTTATAATAACACCGAATTGAGTTAGGATTTGCTGCAAACGAATGATTTAGAGTATACCAAAATAAAAGATGGAATTCGACTACCCAAAACTGAAATTCAGAGAAGTCTGGCAAACGATTATTTAAAAACTGTTTTCTTCATTTTAGGCCACTGTCAATACAACAGTGAACCAGATGTGCATTAATACTTATGACTATTTTAGACCAATTATTGACCAACTCAAAAAAGTATATGGGAGTAAGCTTCAAATATTTATGGATAAAATACGGTTAAGGAATTGAAACGAAATTATAATGATTAAAATTAACATGTGGCACATGTGGTCCTGTTGAAGAAATCAAATTTTTGTCTCAGTAAATAGGGAAAACAGTGTCCATGTGACCGACCTCGCAGACAACACCTAACAAAAGAATAATTCATAATAAACGTGAAAACAAACTCTTCTGAGGCTATGCCAAGATTATTCTCAATAAAAATACATCTCTTTATGTCTGTACCAAATATCGGTGCTTACAAAAACGTCCTAAATCATTTTCAGCCATTTGTTCCTACAAATGTTTTTCTATCCCAGTTGGCTTCCATCTTTTAAAGAATCCACCTTTCAATTCAATATCCCCTCTCCGCCATATCAGTAGATTACCAACGCCATAATAATGATGAAGTCTTCTAGTTTACGGGCTCCAAGACCAGGAATCTATGATTTGCTTCAAGCATCGTCTTCACATGTGACCTTTCTAAAGTGAAATTTTGGTGCCATTGGGTTTCCAATTCAACCCCTCTGAACTGAGAAGGGCCTGTTCTGTGCTTGTACACAAATTGGGTGACAGAGGTGATACTTTTACTTTAAGACCTATCTTTCTTTAATATACTCCTGTGAAATTATTTACGTTTTGTCTGTGTGATTCTATGTGTGCTTTTCTCATGAAAAGTGGTTACATCATCACAACTGGGTTTTTTATGTCAAGGGTCGATAGAATAAAGAGTGCATTAAAAAATAAAATGTTTTACACCAAATGGATCTAATGAAAAAGTGTTATATGACCAAGGATTCAGCGAAAAAAACCTATAGCAATAAAAAAATTTCTCGGCATATAATCTTTCCCAAGTAAGTTGTCCTCACTCAAACAGCACGGTTTCTCTTTTATCTCTTTCGGCTCTGGATGGGAGTCTGGGGTAGAATGACTCCTTACGTCATTATTAGTTCAGTTCTATAACGCATTTAGCGTACCATACTACAATCCCCCCGTTAAGTTTTGTGCCAAAAAGATGGCACAAAACTCTTATAAATAACGTAAAGAATATCAAACTTCGGAGTCTATATAATATAGTAGCAAATATCTTTAAAACGAAGCTCTAATATTGGTTGTTTTATCTAAACTTGTCCCGGCGTATTTGGTATAAAATCAGGTGAAATGTTTTTTGTTGGGCTTTTTTGTTTTATTTTTTGCTATAAAGCCCTTTTTGCTATTTCTTGAGCTTAAATGTTGCTTTACCTGAGGCACATTATTTTAGCAATGAGGAATTCTATAGGGGAAACCCTTCCTGGCGTTTTTTTTCGTCAAATTCCAAAGATTTTTCCGCAGGGAGAATCGAACCCGGAACCTCTTGTTTATAGTGCAACTGCTATAACCACTTAGCCCCACGGCTCATTGAAACATGCTTGGTTAAAAACAAATTCATCAAACAGTAACATTTAAGCCTGGTATGCCATTAATACATAGTATGTTTTTGAAAATAGTGCTTGGTTAAAAAATATACTTAGTGCCGGGTTTGTGAACTCAAGGTTAAGTACACTTAAGTTTGCCAAAAATATTTGCAAATAAAACGAAGCTTACCATTCCTGACCCCTGTATTGATCTTATATCAGTTGGATGTAGCAGATCCCTGAAAAGAAATGTTACAGATTAAATTGGGCCATTATGGTGATGATTTGTTAATGACCTACTGCTTATACCCATCAAAGAGTAGAGTAGCTTTCTTTCCCTGAAAACCCTTGTTTTATATGTTATTCAGGCATGGAGTTTTATGAAACAATACCACATAAAATAGGTCATAGAAAATATACCAATGGACTTGAAACCAAAATAGGTACCAAACAATCAAATGAATAAAAAATAATAATAAAATCCTTTAAATAATATGTTAGTAATCAACGTCACTCGGATTTTGTTCAAATATACGGCTGATTCTATCGTAGCATTTTCTAACGAACTCACATATTAGAGCTATGTAGCAATAGGGATCCTTATCACGCTATAATTTTATCCATCGCTAGGTTTTCTTAACTATGCACTCTGCTCTCCTTTTGAGCTTTGGTTCTGAAGCGATGGGCCTTTACTAGAGAAATGGGAAATTTCTTACCCGGGTGGTTTTCCTGATACCATCCACTGGGTTTGTGAGAGGTAACAAACCTTGACCCGCTCCGTAATCAATTACGGTGCGTTTTGACTATCATACAACTGCATTAATTATTAATCAACAGGAAATTTTCTTATCTGCTAAATATATACATATACATTATACATATACATGTATATGTATAATGTGGATGATAATGTATAATGCTGAGCTCACTGCGCTTGCGTAGTTTGAGCACTCAGATAAGATCCCACACTAACTGTTTAGGCTGTGTTTGCTCCGGCAACATGACCAGAGAGTTATGTATTAGAGTGATGTCACTGAAGCTCTGTGCTGCACTGATAAGCCCACAAAGGGCGAAACGGTACTGTCTGCAGATTGAGTATATGTATAAGTTCTTAATATTGGGCATCAAAGCTAGTGCATGAACATAAAGGAGAAGCAAAAAGCGCTACAGTTACCCCCAACGTATGGGTCAAGGAACTGTCCAAGTACACCCGAAGAGCCAAAACACAACTTATGGTCAATTCATCTTTTTTTGCTCAAAATCGTTTCATTAAAATCAAATAAACTAATCTTATATTCAAATGATCAGAAAGGCGTCACCCTGCTTGTCTCAATCAACTCCTTTCATTTTATTTACTCTGTATTACCTTGCAATGGCGTAGGCTTCATTTGAAGTAGAATTGTAGGGTAAATCTTAACTTTACAACTCTTTTATCTTTAAAAACTAAACGATGACAAATATCCAACAGTACCTGTCTTGGCAAAAGGAATTTCAAGCATGAATCTGCTGGAAGAACTCCTAGCAACCGCATTTTAATTAATTATATCGGGATACTTTATAAAAAATAACCTTGAAATACAAAAGTAATAAAATAACAACCTAAAACATAGCTTTCACTAAAAAATGAAGGAAAAATACCAAAGTCTCCGAATGAAAGGGAGGTTGGAGACTGTGGTAGAATGTACAGCATTATAAACCAGATGATGTTCAAACAGGATAGCACAAACGGTTAGTGGGGTGTAAGAGAGGAATTGTAATCTATTCTCACATCAACTCAAGTATATTTCATAGACCTTATTATCCATATTACCCGGATATCGAAAAAGGGGCATAGAAATAATATTGAAAACACAAATGAAAGGCTTGCACAGCAGGTGGAAATTATGTTTCATAACAATACAATATGAACGTTGAAGAAAAACCCGTCCAAATTATTCTACTTAGTACGTTGTACATTGGCCCTTAGTAAAAGATGCATGAAAAGGAGCGCATCATGAAATGTGTTTATTTAAATAAAATAACTGTTTTAAACGAGTATATAATACATGGAGATTACTGCTTTTTAACAGATTAAATAAATTGTTTTACTTTCACAGAAGTTTTTTGCCATTAAAAACACGATTGCTTGTAAATATACTTTAGCAAGACAACATGCCCTCTCAGAAAAAAAATTAAACATAAGATTTTGCAATTACGAAATAACAACGATGGTATTGTTAACGAGATGATGGCAACTAAATATCGTTAATAGTAACAATGCCTCCCCCTACCCCCAACCGAGACCTCAAATTGAAATCAAATGTTACTAATAAAATTTCTAAAAATGACTATACCATTGATTCCCAACAAGGTTCTTGATTGTGCTTGTACAACGACATCTTAACTCTGGATCCCTTAACTTTTGCAGAGCAAACACAAGAGAAGGAAAAATGCTGTTTGCTGCAGCAATTTTTCTGTTCTGCGCACTTTCGACGAATAAATTCAACAGGCAGCCTAGAGTAGCATGCACTATTCTATTGTTTTCCAATTGATCAAGTAGAATATCTGAAACCATTAAGGCAAAATAATTGAAATCAAGAAAATTTTAAACAATTATAATAAGTTATGATAGCATAATCAGTAAAGTGAAATCTAGTAATCGTCTGCAGAAGATCGGTTTAGGAAAAAGGCCCACACACATATATATCTTGGCGAAGTTCTCATTAATAATTTCGTGTCCCGCAAGAATTTCAGTCGAAAAGAACGTGACACTACTGTTTACCTTAGGGGTTCTACTCTTGGGAAATTCGTGAAACTGAATTAGCCATAATTTTTTCACATAATTTTTTTATAGAGTACATTTAGTAAATATGTGTAAGATTTAAATGGAGTATCTGTAGTGGTTCATCCCACATCCTACAAAATTAATGGTGAAAAACCTGCTAAGAAAGATGCCGAAAGGGAATGGAAGTGCTCCGGTCCAGATCATCTAATTGTATACTGGTTAAAGAAATTCAGCATTGAAAAGAAAAAAGAATGTATGAACACACACACACACACACACACATATATATATATATATATATACACATCTGTGTGTGTGTGTCTATGTATGTATGAGCGACACTCACTGCTCACTGCTCTTGTAGTGGTTCAAGCACTCACCTAGCCCATCACAAAATCTCTGACTTCTGACTGTTCACATGCAAGGTCCCATATTGCCGGGCATGCGAGAATTGATGGGGGACTTTGTATGAAGTGTACACATTCACAGATTTCATTCTGCACTGATAAGCTGTGGGAAGGCAGGTTACGTGTCTGCAGATCGAACTACACATACATATACTTATACACATACATATACTTATACACATACGTATACATATACATATACATATACATATACAACTTTTTAATCAAATCTCTATTCTTGATTTAAAAACTTCTAACAGCCCTAATGGCAAAGGAAAGGGTCAGCCGATGATAGGAAGAGCTGTGCTGAAAATGTTTAGGAGGCTCCCCACCTCTCTGTGCCTTGTTCGGACTGACAATACCAGCACATACCTTCGTAGCATATTTTTGGGTCCTTCAATCTTTGCAGATTTCCAAAACATCAGATAACATCAGAAAGTTAATAGAAAAGTAAATGGCTAAATGGGAAAATGAATGGACAATAGCCTGTGAATGATTATAAGAAATAAAAACAAAGTTAAGTTTCTTTCAAGGCAACTGCCAAAGGATGTGTCTGTTAACGATATGTCTTCATTACCTGAAGCCATATCGCTTTGAAAAAGGAAGCAAGGAAATAGGGGTGACGCAAAAAGTACGTGATGTGGTCAAAACTGACGAAACCAGTAAGTGTTTCAAAATCAAAGGTAATGGATCAAAACCAATTTCGTAAGTTGCCAGAAGGGCTTTTTACAGGAAAATAAGCAAGCAATGAAAAAAAGCGACAAGACTGTTAAGGTACAGTAGACAGCTCATAAAGATAGGCCCCTTTATTCACTGTTTATCAAAGAAGTAGGCAGTCTGAGTGATAGGAAGAAAATATTGGCATTATTGAAAAACATAAACTTCAATCTTATCATAAAGCAATAAACTCTCTGAAAAGATATTCCTTAAATGTCAAATATATCATATACATAATGCGTAATTATATATATATACAGACCGGTAATTAATTTTCAAATAATTTTTATTGCTTTCTTCATATAGGTGGCATTTTACTGGTCTAGGTATCTGTTATACGGGGTTCCCAGTTTATTAATTTTCCAGGGGTTTAAAACTATTGTTAAGACGGCTCCTGCCATCAGCCGCAAATTATGACAAGGCTTTTAGGGCTACAAATAAGTCTGTTTCCTGGTTGTGATACAAACAAAAACTGCTAAAATTTTACGTCTGTCAAAAGAAAACTGAATGGGATTTGCTTATTTAAGTACCTTTCTTTTCCCTCTGGTATTACATTTTTACAATACAGGCATTTGTGGTTTACAAGTGTATACGATTAAAAAAGCTAGAGATGAGCTGGTTGTTCCATACTTATATAATCCCCAGCCACTACAAATTACTCCGCTTCAATACGTTTGACTGTCTCTTGACGATGCTATGATATTCAGTCGATGCCCTGTAAGTAGAACCTTTGTGGGACCCACGAAAACGGCCCCACTTTGAGAATGTTCCACTTGTCTGAAGCTGATTCACAAATTGGTTTAACAATGGGTCCATAAGTAAACAAGGTGCAATATAAGTATTGTTATTCTAAACGCAAGATTCGCAAGTCCTTAAAATACAACATGAAATAGTTCGACCCTTTATTTTGGACCATCGATCTAAGGTTTAAGTTATAAAACAAGTAAATTTTTAATCTGGAAATTTTTTAGACGTTCGCTTTCAATAAGGTTTGAAATTTCAACTCTGGATGATAGTACTAAATCTGAACTAGACATTAAACAAAAATTCATCAGTGTTTTCATTGCGTTAACTCCGCTATAACCGGTTGGAATAAGTAGAAGGATTGGACAAGGGGCTAGGAAAACCACCCCATAAAAACCTTTATGTAACTGAAAAAACACAGCATGGAAGAGATATTTACATGGCAGTGTGAGAGAAACATACTATGCAACTGGACCTACGGAGGACGGGGGCCAAAGTCGAGAGAATGTCCTCAGTCTGACAGCATATCTCCTGATGCTGTAATGCAATATGCGATTTGCAAGCTGGAACGAAGAGACATTAAATCAACCAGAGCAGGTCTACCGCATGCCGTCCGACTCACAGTCCAGAACACTTCTTGGGTGAGCCCCACCAGGGTAATGGCACCGTAAGTCCCCAGGTAAACAAGGGGGAGAACAGTGGCGAGGGCCTGATGGGCACAGCACTTACTACCCAATCAGCCCCAAGTACTCCGAAAAACAAACCAAGTGGAGAGCCTTTGCTGCCTCAAGCGGCAGACAGCTAAGAAAGTATTAAGAAAGTACATTTCTCACTACTACTAAGGCTAGTCTCTAAATTGATACATCTCGGTCTGGTCTTTTATCGTCACCATAACTTGCAACCTTTTCATCATAACCTTTTCCTACTGGATAAGACCGCCCAGTTGCTCCCACATTGTCGTTGAAGCTGGAAAATTCCTCCGTTTGGAATTCAAAATCCTTAGAGTTGATTTACACTGATTACAATTTTCACAAAATTTTATTCCAGTTATTAAAAGTAATTTGATAAAAAAACCCAGAAAAAAATGGCTCCTCTAATCCGACGTAAGAAAGAAAGATTTTTTAAAGGGAATCCAGGGATAATTAGAAATGGCTCCACATATCAGAACTTTAGCTTAAATGGGGTTCCTTTCATCAAAAGTCAACTGAATGTTTACACTGTCTCATTTCGACAACTCACAACGATGACCTAGAATTAACATTTGACTTTTGGCAACCATATTCGAAGACCTTCCCGTCATCGCATTATTTTAAATCATCTACTGTGTGGTTTAAATGGCTTTCCCTTAATTTTTGTACTAAAATTTCAACCTTTATAAGCAATAAATTTAGCTTTCGGATCATAGTTCACTTTAATTTTTATCCAGCGTTATAGCTTTTTCAGACGTTCTTTATCGTCTCTTGAATGTTTTAAAAATTTCTATAACCAAGCTCGTGCACTCTTCCATTGGTTTGTCATCTACTGAAACGATTGTTCTCTGACCATGGCTATTGTTAAGGCTGTTCTGTGTTTTCCCATTTACATGTTGTCTATCAAATTGTTCAAATTTGCAATAAATAATCAATCATATGTTTTACGACTTCACTAAGTCAACTTTCTTTCTTTTTATGTCTTTCACCTTAGGCAAGGCACTGAAGCCACATTTGCGCAGGGTGTTACTTCTCTTACTTTCATACTTGACTTCTTTTTCTTTCTATTTTTCAATCTTTTCAATTTAATGATTTTCCCTTTCCCAATTCTATTTCCGAAAACATGTAAAACCTCAGTAGTATGCCACTTATAACGAAGAAAAAATTTGAGGCAGTACTTACAGAGACGTGGGCAGAGTTTAAATAAAAAACCTCTTGCATGGTAAACTATCGATTTAAGCACTAAGCCACAGTTCATTTCAAAAGCATGTATGTTGAACATTCTTAACTTTATGGACTCATTGGAAGCCATAAATAAAGAAACTCAATCATATCAAAGAGTGGTAAACTCTTTTTTGAGCTACGTTTCGCGGGACACTTCTCCCATCATCAGATTGATAGTCCTTATATTAAAATATGTCCTTCAAAATAATTCTCTAACACCAATATTGTTGGGAAATCTTTGGTATTGGTACTAAGATGGAATTAAAAAAAACCCTAGTTAATGCTTAAAATTTTCTTTACCCTTTAGAAAAGAAGCCATTTAGCGAATAAAAACAAGGCTGAGCACTATATCTTGACCAATGCATTAACCAAAGACCGTACAGGTAATCTTGACCCCACTATATGCTGTTTCATGAGAAGTATACTAAATATTCCTATAAATTTTAACTTACCATGAAGCACTTGAATGATACCAATACGCCCGAGCTTTTCTTTGATTTCTTTATTATGTGCAGCAAGGGCCTCCAAGGAAGCTATCGTATTTACCAAGACGTCACTCCAGGGTAAACGACAGAGCTGTAAACAGAAAAAACCTATAAAATTGGTACTCAGACATGAAGGTCAACGAAAAAATATATCACTAAATGATGTACACCAAAAACACTGGTTAAAGACAAAAAGAGAACGACCGAATATCTTGGTCATATTACGCATACAAGAGAAGATGCATGCTTAAGAATGCTACAAAGCTTCAAAATAGCACAAAATATGACTTTAAAAGAATTTACTACACTTGACAAATGTTCAGATTCAAGCCTTGTGCATGCAAACTACATCCATAATCATGCGTTGTTTGTCGAAGTGCCCATAGAAGCTTAAGAATGCTACCATTTGATGATAACACTGGGGAACAATTTTTCAGTAACTTTGAACTGCATTGGATATTTCAACTGATTCTGAAGGAGTTTTAGGCGCTGATTTCAAATCTTAAAATAGTTTTTCTCTACAAGCTTTAGTTTGCATGCAATTTGAGGTAAATGAAATTGTACAAATGTGAACTTGCGTAAACCATGTGTAAGCATTTTCATGTCCATATATAGAGATAGCTTCTAATAGTTTGATCATTCTTCTTTTGTTCCAGTCAAACATGGCTTCCAAAAGGAGACATAATTGCAGAAACAAGCCCGATGCCTTCTGCTACAAATGTGGATGCTACACACTCAATCGTCAGGGGTAACATATCCTCATTCGTCAAGCGTGCCCACAAGGCAAACTTTGAAGTTCATCTTGGTGATCAAGACAAGCAATGCGCTCCTCATGTTGTGTGCCACAATTGTGAGGAAATGCTTCGAGACTAGGCCGAAGGAAAACCCAAAGATCTGCCTTTTGGAGTTCTAATGATTTTGCGTGAACTCACCAACCATGTAACTGACTGTTATTTCTGCATTGTAAACATAACGGGTGTTGGGAAGAAAAACCGACTGCGTACCCGAACATTTCCTCAGCTATTCGGCCTGCTCCACATTCTGAAGAAGTTCCTGTTCCAAGTTTTCAAAGGCTTGCCTTCATTGGACAATAAAGGCATTGGACATGATACAAGCGAGCAAGACAGTTGTGGCAGTGAATTGCCAGAAAAGTTTTCACAATCGGAGGGCAGTACTTCAGACATTGAACCTTTTCCCGTCCCAAAGCCTCTTCCCCAGGCTAAACTGAATTATTTAGTGCGGGATTTGGGTCTTTCAAAGAAAGCAGCAGAGGTTTTGGCATCAAGATTACAAGGTAGAAATCTTGTTGATCACTCTGTAAAAGTATCATATTTCAGAAATCGTGACCAGCTATTTGTGACCTGCCTTTCGGAAGATTGACAGTTTTGTTTACTGCCATGACAGTTCAAAACGCAGTCTAAAGTGTATTCTTTTACATAGTGGCAATGTTTGTGGAGCAGTACGGTCACTCAGTGTATTTGCGGGAAGACTATGATGATATGAGAATGGCCATGGACTTATAAAAGTATCATGTGCACAATTGCATCATTTGAGTCGATTTAAAGATGGCCAACTTTCTTCTTGGACAACACAAAGGTTTCACCAAGTTTCCATGTTTCCTCTGTATGAGGGTCAGCCGAGCACGAGACAGGCATTGGGTCCAGAAGGACTAGCCTATTTGTGATACTCTTGAAGCCGGCATACCAACTACCATAAAAGGCCCAATTGTAAAGTGGGATAAAATCATCTTTCCTCCTCTTCACATCAAATTAGGTTTGGTGAATGTTTCCAACACATCATCACAGCTTTACCAGGGTTATCATTTGAGAATATCAAAGCAGGCGTGTTTGATGGCCCACAGATTCGAACCTTAATTCGTGATGATCAGTTTGTTGCTAAGATGACCACTTTAGAAAAAGCAGCATGGTTGTCTTTTGTGGCAGTCGTTCAGAACTTCCTTGGAAACAATAAGGCGAAGAACTACAGTGAACTTGTAAACAGAATGCTCCTCGATTTTCGTGATCTCGGGTGCAATATGAGCATCAAGCTTTATTCTTTGAACAACCTTGATAAGTTCCCTGACAACCTGGGTGCTGTGAGTGACGAACAAGGAGGACGATTCCACCTAGACCTAAAGATCATGGAAGAACGCTACCGAGGGGGCTGGGACAAAAGTATGATGGCTGATTACTGCTGGAGCATTAAACGAGATTAACCAGATGAAGTGTACAAACGCAAAGTCCTGCCTGAATAAAATACACAAAGAAATTGATAAGCTTCCATCAGCTGTTGTGATGTTCTGAAGGATGCTAATCTGACTTTGGGATAGAGACTGATGTTTTCTAAGAAGTGCTATCAGAAAATTTGACACAACCAACAATAGTGCAATTTACTCTGTAATCACATTTTGATGTTCTGTTTCTTTTGCCTTAATAAATATACATAAATGACTTTCATGTCGTTTTAATATTTAATTGAACAAAAGAATTGTGGTTGATATTGCTATTTCCTATAATAACGAAAAATAAAAAGAATAAATAAAAATCTCAAATTTCATAAAATCTGTAGCTTGCAGACAAAAACCAACTTCAAACTTGAAATCTACACACTCAAATTGACAGTAGAAAAGTATTTTTTTAATGCATCAAAATGAGTGTTAGCTGGTGTAATGGTTGCTCTGTCAAAAAACACAAAAAATGTTTGACCTACATTGATTATATCTGCAAAATTGTGTTTGGCCTCAATTTCACCAATGAAGAAATGCCAGGACGAGCAGAAAATTCTCAGAATTCCTGGAGAAGAAAAAAAAATGGGAAAAATACTGAAATCATTCTAACAAAACATTCAGTGATACTGTAACATAAAAAGGATCAAATCAGCATATTTAGTGAGCAGTACAAATAGTATTTATATATATATATAAAAGAGCTAGGAACTGAATTTGTACTTAAATATGGCTGTTCAGCGCACTTCCAAAAACGCATTCAGTAATAGCAAAAGTACTCAACAAATTGTTAATAGAAAAAAGAGCAAAAAGTTGATCTTTAACTTACTTGATGCTTGTAAAATGGCATTTCTCCCTCTTGGCAATGGATAAAGCCCTCTTATTGAAAACAATGATACCTTTGAAAGACCAAGAGTAGATTAAATAAGGTATTGAATAATGCTTGTATCACTTAACACTGTAACAATGCTGAATTAACCTCTGATAATCTAAAAAAGCAGTTTTAGTACAATTCTACCTTTTTCTTTTTTCTTTTTCTCTTTCTTTTTTTTTGTCTATTCCTCATAGTTCCATATACTTATTAGGATTATGCTTTGAATGATTCTTAACCATTGCAAAAGAAATTTATTCTTGTTTTAAGCAGCGTTTAACAACTTTAAAATATACATTTAAAAAACCAGAGTGAAAATAATAATCTAATAACAATTCCACTAGAAACGATGTAAATCCTACAAAAGGAATAGAAATAAGATATTTCTACTTGGATTCAGACTATCAACTAATTAATAACAGCCGTCAGGTGCAATTACTGGCCTGAAGAAGTCAGTCGTAGACCACATTTCTTGTAAATTGAATTGCCTGCACCTTTTACTGAATGTTCCCGAAGTCTACATGTAGGTTTCGTTATCCTGAGTATTTATTTATTATTTAAAAATAGAAAAATACATCTATGATCTAGTGGTTTGGGGAAGTAAAGACTGAAGTAAAAACATGGAAAATGTCGTTCTTGGGCTTTAGCACTGTTACTTCCCTCAA
Source organism: Morbakka virulenta (assembly GCA_003991215.1). NCBI lineage: Eukaryota > Metazoa > Cnidaria > Cubozoa > Carybdeida > Carukiidae > Morbakka > Morbakka virulenta. The sequence goes on along the minus strand of RDPX01000098.1, from coordinate 1,256,166 downwards.
AACCAGAAAAAAGTACAAAATAAATATTTTTTTGCATAAACTTTTTGTGCCATGTGCGCGGGTATGTGCGATCAATTTGAGGTAAACATTACTAAAGCAGTAATAAAAACTAGCATAAAACTTCGTAACAAACCCATATGCTATATGTAATATATATTTAGTTACTGTACCTAAATACTTTTAAAAATATGTTTACAGCGAACTGAATTCGAACCAGTGCCTATGGCTATAGGGCCTTGCCCTTCATTAGATAATTTTTGCGACCACAATTTATCGGTGCAAAATTCTTTCTAACATTAGTAAGATCTTTCGACGTACTCGAGCCAAGGCTGAGTTACAGGTTAAGGTCTTTAATGAGTCTATATATGACAAAGAGAACCTAACGTTTTGGGGTAATGGAATTACCAATCATTACACCAAACAAAAAAAGAAGGAAATCATTATGCAGATGTTGCAAGAATAATCTTTATTATTAATAGAAGTGACCAAAATTTCCCAACAAGAAACATACTTTTTGCTAAAACAAACAGTCTTCCCTTCTTTGAGAAAAAAAAATCCGATTATTTCAACCAACAAAAGTTAACGGTATCCTTAACATAGTTTTACTTTCTCAAGAAAAATCAAAACTGGACGAATGGCTTCGGAAACCCAAATTTCTATAAAAGTGCCTTTACACGGAACTCAAAGAGAAAGTGAGAGCTAGGAAAGCTGGAAGATTGATAAAGATGTGAGGTCAAAGAAACCATCACAATGGGTGGCCACATTTGGAGAGACTTTAAGAGGATGACCTAGAACAGAAGGCATTCACCAGAGGCCATTCACATTCTGTATCAGAAAGGGAACGGGAGGAGCATTAACAAGCAGATAAAAAGACTGGTACCAGTTCCTACTAAATTTAATCAGTTAAAATGTAATTTACCTGTGGTGGTATAGCTTTTATATATTTTGTCAGTTCATAGATAACATCAGCTGAAACAATAACAAGTTCACCATAGTCCATGCAGAAAATTTTTGCTTTTCCATCTTTCACGTCTAAAACAAATCCTCGTTTCCACTCCATTCCATCGGTTATAACAAACGGGAAAAATACAAGATTTTCCTTGCTTTGCGACTCTTTCCACGGAACAGGTGACGAACTAAATGCCTGTCGTAGATCAGAGGATAAAGTTGTGTCATCAAATTCGATTCCTGACTGCGTAAAAAACTAGCAGAAACTTGCAACTAAATCCAGCTACCAACATCAGAAACTGTCATTATTTACAATTTTAAGCGCAAAAAATACTATTGCTTCGAATATAAAAAAAAGCTGGCTAGGCTCTCGTTTAGGAGGAAACTTAAGTCGAATATGCATATCTTGTTGTCTTTTTTATCTGCTTCAGGTACTGAACTAAACTGAAACAATATTTGATCACATGTTTAAATTTGTGGGCATAGTTTCATGATTGGGCATCAAGAACCATGTAATCATTGAAAAATTGATGCCTCAGCACGTCAAATTTGGACACGCTATAAATAGACCATCAAATGCTATGAAAATTTCAAGGTAGAATTATATACCACAAAAATACATACCAGTAGATATAAACAGTCAACATTTTTTCAAACAAGGGTGTAAAATGTGTTGACAAAATTGCAACCTAATATCCCGGTTGTTTATATTACCGGTTTTTATACCTCTTCAGTGAATTTGTTTGCTGGAATATCATGAACAAGAACAAATTTAAATGTGTTGAATGTTACATGAAAGTTTAGGGAGCTTATTCTAAAACAACCGTTAAATTTTTAACGGAATATATATATCATTCAATCTGCAAACAATGTTTCGCTGTTGAACAGTTCACTAGTGCAGCTTTGAATCTCTGAATCTTGGCATTCAAAACAAAGACAACTGCAAACAAGCCTGAGGAAGCACACATCCAGAAGAGAAGATATTGTTATTGGTCGCTTAGTATATAAACAAATTTATATATATGCACTACGACAAATAAATTTCTGTTTGCAGTAATACGACTTGAGTCCAAAGTAAGAGATTACCATGGAACCGCAGGAATATATTAACCACAATTGCATTTTTTAGCAAAGCAACGCGACATACAAATGCCACTACCGACGTTGTTAGTTTTGCCACCATTTGTTGGTTACAAAGCAAGTACAAGTTTACAAATAGAAATAAAAGTTACACACAGAATAAAAATTCATCTGGTTTTTGTTATTCAATAAACGGTATAATATGCCAATTGTTGCAAGAAGGATTTATAGACGAGACAAGGAAAGGAGAGCTGAAGTTTGGGGCAAAGCCCGCATTTCCCGTCCAGATATTAGTGAATCTCAATATCAAAATTTTCCGTTAATTAGTTTGAAGCAGGTACGTTAAATTTCTTTATCGCAACAGGACCTGGATGAAAGTTGAAAGTCTGCGCACAATAATATCGATAATGCTGATATGCTCTCTCGTTTCTTCTTTTCTCCTCTGGCTACTTCTCTTTTTTCGGGTGTCATAAATAGATACCTTCACTCAACTCTTCCACTTCGATTGAGCTTAGAAGACAATACTATCCCGATATCGAAGTCTCTTACTCAAGCAAAACCAATGCATCTAATGACTTGGGTAGATTCTTTGTTAATATCCAACTTTTCACAGTTTATAGTGTTAAATAAAATACAAAAGATATCATGTATTAAAAAACTATTGGCAAACACTTTTAGCTGTCAGTGCAAATCATAAAAACTCCATAATAGCTTCATCCAACATCTTTCTGGTTACACTATTCGCGATTCTAAACTTCAATAGATTTCCTCGTTTTAATCTTTGTAAAACAAACTGGCCTGCATATTGCTGCGCTACCTTAAGTCAGAAAATTTATGGTAAATGATAAAATTTTATACCCACTGAGTTGATATGGCAAGAACGAGTTGTGACGGCAATCAAGTACTCTTAATTTGTCATATTTGTTATCATTCAATTGCGCTACTCCCGCCTTTTTTTGTGGTGCCAAGATTGCTGCTAAAGCTTTAGATTTGTTTGTATACTCTTGTCTTATGGTCTGAGTCATTAGCAGTCAATTGTCCGTTCCTACAGTATACTGTTCTACAAATCGTTCTTCCATAACTTTAGTGTGTAATATGGGAAATTTGACGGGTCACGTTCATCTGTGTACAAAAACAAAGAAGATGCCGCGATTGGGATTTAACCCGTGGTTTGAAAACGGTTTACGATATATATATCTCCTGATATGGGAATTTAGAGAACAGTGCTCCTACACAAAACTTTCCTGAACAACCTGCACCTAATGTCCAGAAAAACAATGCAAAGAACTTTGGACTCGCCTTCTAATCCTTTTAAAATGAAAAAACTCATAAACAACAAGCTATTATACGTAAACTGACCATCCATCTATCTATCTATCTATCTTTCTATCTATCTATCTATCTATCTATCTATCTATCTATCTATCTATCTATCTATCTATCTATCTATCTATCTATCTATCTATCTACCCATTTATCTGTTCGTCAATGCGATGACTCACCAACTTGTCATGATCAATATTCCTTCGTGATAAACCCTTTCAATCTAAGTATAAATTCTCAAGTCTTTTCAACGTGTTTAACTAAATACCTTCGTTATTGGAATTTTCGATATCCGGCATAACTCTCCAATAAACCTCAAGGACTAAGCATTATGAAACTTGTAAGAGAAAGCGGCTCTCTTTATGCTTTAAGTTTTTACCTTTGTGTACTTCAAGTCATATTCAGCATTATCCAATTTTCCTCCTGACTTATGTCCGTGTGATCAAATGCTCTACAAGTTACCTTTCTTTTTCATTTATAAGCGTGTTTTCAGCACCAGTACGGGTGAAAAAGCGCAGTGTCACACAAACCACTCTTATCGCAATGAACAGAAAAGGTGGTATCTCCTTCTAAACTTTCAAACATATAGTTAAAAATGACGTTATAAAATCTGTTAATCCATGGTAAGGACGTGATCACACACCGAATTACTTTGTACTGTAATTATTCGTAATAAACCAGAATGACTGCCTTGTAAAACTAAAAGTAGCTTTTAAGGATACAACGTCAAAAGGCTGGAAAGCAAGACTTCCATTGTAAAGGGTTCATTTACGACGAAAAATAACTAGCTCCGGTAAACATTATGGATACTGACTAATTATAGACAATGTACTTTAAAGTTACTTTATTTGTCGCAGTATTTCTCAGGTAAAAATGGTACGGAAACGGCCATGTAAATAAAAGAGAAAACAAGACATCAAATCACATAATGAAGAAATGGCAGGAAAAGATACCAAAGTATAATAGGTAAAGGTACAGAATACGTGGAAGACGACAAATGCATTGAAGAATTGGGGAGTAAGAGAAAGAAAGAGGAACGTGAAAATGGAAATGGCAAATATATTTTAATTCTAACAAGGTCCTTACCAGTCTTGACGAATAAAGCTGCATTATATTAAAAATTACCTCTGCTAATTTTTCGCTGATTTCTTTGACCTTTTGAAGTGTTTTACTTCCACCAAGATATCCCGTCAACAAATTCGGTGACACCACGCCTGTTACCAAAAGGCTATCCTTTTTTACTATAGTTTCTTCATCCTAATGGAAAACAAACCCCGAATGCACTGCTCAGTACAGAAATACAAAATTATCAAAACAAGATTAACAATAATTAAATAATCTTCGGGTTCTTTTTACAGCAAGAAATAGCTTTGCGTCACTAACCCCTAACTGTGTTTGCCCATGTATCCCTGTCTTTTGATATAAACCAAGTGATGATGGATTTTTACCATCCTGTAATGAGATTTTGGTTCGTTCCCTGTTATCCGGAACACAATGTCAGATTTGGAAAGATACACAAACTTTCGAATCCAGCAGTGCATTCTTATTTTGATGATCACTAATACTCGGGCTCTCATCCTTTTTCATAAACTAACTGTTCACACATCTATTTTGTGTACCAATTCTTTCTAGGTATAAATGACTCACACTACTTAAAAGAATGATTTGACATTGCACTTCAAATACAAGCCTTATATCTCTCCTCGTCTGACTTATAACAGCCTAAAAACTTCCTTGAGCTGATTTTACCTGTAACATCGCCTCTTCCCGAAAAAATAAAAATAAGCTCATTATATCTCCCAGTTAAATGATGTTATTCTAAACTGTACTTCCATGTTTTCAGAGGAATATATATATATATATATATATATATATATATATATATATATATATATATATATATATATATATATCCATTCGTTTTGGATTCTAAGTGCTTTAGTACATCGACGAACTACATGAGGACTGGACCCTATTTTCAACAGTGCGCTAAGTTGTCGTGGTAAGCTGCTCATCACTCTGAATCCATGAAGTACAAACCCTTTTAAAGTAATTCTCAGTTGCTTACCACCACCACCACCTTTCAAGCTATTAAGTTAAATCTTCTCTTCATTTACCGCTTGCTTCGCATCTCATAGGGGTTATTGTTTTTTATGTGCCTACTCATCTCTACTTAGACTCGGTCCATAAATTCTTAACAATATTTCTTGTGCATGTTGAATTTTAGATATTTCAATTCACAGCTTTAACAGTGAGAAGACAAAATCTCTGTGCTCTCTGTTTTGGAGAAAATACCTCTCGTTTCACCTTCCTGTTTCTCCTCATTATGTCACACGACCTCTGTAAATATTGGGTCATGTAGTTTTTGCAGTGTTTTCTTAATCTTTTCCAACTACATTTACTATGACAATCACATCATCTGAACCATAAGAGACAACCTATAATTGTGGCATGCATTCCATATTTGGCCGAAACTCTCTTTGATTTAATCAGCTCATTGGTTTTCCAACTGCATTTACTATGACGATAACTAAGTAATACCACTGGGTAACCTTTGATCTGAATATATTATTCCCAAAATACAGTGGGATCCGTATTACAACTTCAATGGGAGCAATAGCTTTGCCACTTTTCAATCCTACTGCTTGTTTCTTATAATCACGTAGCTTCTGGCTACAACAAAAATTGAGATCTTAGAAAGATTAAGGTTTCAAAGACTAGTTGACAACTGAGAAATTTAAATATTTCAGAACTATGTATAGAACATAGTCAATTTACCGCTGTGATCACCAGCCAGAAATTTCACACATCATTCTTAAAAATTTTGAATCATACTTAACAAATAAAACAAATAAAGACCATACTTACATCATCTGAATCATAAGAGTCACAACCTAGAATTGTAGCATGCATTCCGTTTTTGGCCCAAACTCCCTTTGATTTAATCAGCTCATTGGCTAGTGGCAACAGCTTTTCTCCTGTCTTTCTAAAAAGCTGTGCTTCATAGGCATGTATATTCATTTCTACAGGCAACCGGATATCTGTTAAGAATAAGATTCAATTTGTTAAAAAGATACTTCTAATATACCTAGAATTAAGTGTTTGGGGTATGGTGGTGTTGATGCACTGAGACGGCAAGATACTAAAATAACGTAAAAGTTTATCCCTGTTTTTAATTAAAGTTCAAATATAAGTAGGTATGCATTGATATAATTTATTTATTCCTAGCATTCACAAGATGAAACTAATCGGTTTCCATCAAGAGAAGAAGACTTAAAAATTGAACCGTTGAAAATAAATACATTAAAAACCGAATCGATAAAATAAGTGAAGTTCGTACAGTCATTTCGAGACCTAAGCAATGCAATTAGTGTAGATAATAATTACTTAATTCTTCCCAATAGTGTCAAATATTTAAAACTGCGAGTAATGTTTACATTTAAAAACTTAAAAAGGTCTTGCAAATTTTCACTTTACTACGCGTAACAATCGCTTGCACGTTGTTAATGCTAATATTAATGCCTTTTTCATCAAACCCTAGGTCTTTCAAGTATGCTTTTAGGCATTTTGGGACATATCTAAGTGACCTCACAATGATTGGTATCATTTCAAAGCTGTAATTGGATACATGATTTGTATGTTACGAACTAGGGGGCCGTAATTGTTCAGTTTCTCCTGACCTTTGTTGCTGATATAAGTGTCTGTTAGTCAGCTGATCTCTAAATCAAACATGTTTTATTTGTATTGTCCCATACAGAAAATCTGGCTTGTTGTGTGGTACTTTAGTTATTGTCCTTATCGGTATGCTCCACCNGTTGAAAATAAATACATTAAAAACCGAATCGATAAAATAAGTGAAGTTCGTACAGTCATTTCGAGACCTAAGCAATGCAATTAGTGTAGATAATAATTACTTAATTCTTCCCAATAGTGTCAAATATTTAAAACTGCGAGTAATGTTTACATTTAAAAACTTAAAAGGTCTTGCAAATTTTCACTTTACTACGCGTAACAATCGCTTGCACGTTGTTAATGCTAATATTAATGCCTTTTTCATCAAACCCTAGGTCTTTCAAGTATGCTTTTAGGCATTTTGGGACATATCTAAGTGACCTCACAATGATTGGTATCATTTCATTTTCATATTTTGTCGATCTTTTCAATATATATTGGACCTCTCGAAACTCTGTATACGTGTTCTGGGTGGTTATTACGAATTATTTCTTTAGGAATGTACTTTGCTAATTTGTCATGTCGGATTGGTAGATAGTATCTTGCAGACATCAAAGGACAGGAGCTTATGTGTGGAAAATCCTCGACCACTGTTTTGCATAATCTGCACTTGTTTGTGATCGGGAATTTCTTAACGATTATTGCTTTAAGGTGTCCAGCAAACTGTGAAGTCATGCTTCTGTCCTCCATTCTGGAATGGCTTACCTGTGAATCAATTCTTTCATCTTTTGAAACAGTTTTTTCAAAGAAGCCGCACATTCTCTCATTCTCGTATCTTTCTTCCTGTTTGGTGACAGTGCTTACCGTTCTGTTTAAGTTTTGGTTTTTCCAGGGTGTCACCAGCAATTTCACAGCTTGTAAGTAGTTCTTGTGACAGCCTAACGACGGGTTCTTTTTCATACTCATAAACGTATTTCAGTAATTTATTATGTTCAGAGTTCAGTTTTAGGTGTTGGTTGATCGATATTATTTTGCTTTCTAAAAGGTTCTTAATACCTTTAAGTCCTCTACTGCCTCTTGTTCTACTGATATGCAACTTGTCGACATCACAGTTGGGGTGAAAGTTGCCGGTCATTGACAGAGTTTTCCTTGTCTTGATATTAAGTTGTTTGATACCTTCAATTGACCATTTAGTATCCCTACTGATGGTGCAATGATAGGGACAGCAAAAGTGTTGTGTGCTATGGTTTTGTTGTAGTCAGATAGCTCTGATGACCATATCTTTTTCGCACTGGTAAGATACTCCTTCGTAATCTTATCTTTGTATAGTGGACCTTCGAAGGTGATGTTTTCGTCGATTCCCAGGTACTTATAGTCATCTCCTTTACTGAGTGGTAAAATACCTAAACCATTAATTGTTATTGGACCACCATCAATGACTTTCCCTTTTTGTATCTGTAGAACAGCATATTTATCAGCTCCAAATTTCATTCCTGTGTCATTTGAAAATGTGGTAGTAAAATCGAGCTGCTGTTTTAAAGCTTTCACAGTTGTTGAGAATAGTCGGAGGTTGTTCACAAAGCAATTATGGGTGTCTTGGTGGTTTCGCAGTTTACCATACGAGTATCCTTTGGTGAAATGGAGCAGATGTGATAGTGGGCTTAACGACAGAACGAACAGGATGACTAATGGACTGTCTCCTTGATAGATTCCTTTGTTAATTTAATGAAGTCGCTGATGATTGATTTGTTTACTCTATGAAGGTGGAGTTTCGCCACCCATGGTTTAGTCAGGTTTTTGATAGCATTTATCAGGTGGCCAGGTAGTTTTGCAAGTTTCAATGCCCGAAGTAGCCATGAATGTGGAATGGAGTCAAAAGCTCTCTCATAGTTTAAGCATACAGTGTATGGGTTCCTTCTTAATGATTTTACTTCCTTAAGTAGATTTTTATTTAAAAGAAATTGCTCAGTTGTGCCCCACACACAATTTTAAACATCAACTTGTTTCTTCGTGGTCACATTATTTCTGGTTACGTGGTCGATTAGAAAATAATTGATGCAACTCGCATACAGTTTGTATTGGATATTCAGACAGGCTACTGGAAGATAATTTTTTGCTACATGTGTCTCCTCGCTCTTTGGTAGGAGTACTATGTGGGCACTACTGAGCCATTGAGGTAGTGTTTTATTATCATGGACGAGCTTACCGAAATGGGATGTTAATATATCTCTGTAAACTGTTAAGTTTTTGTACCAGAACGGTGTTATTTTGTCCTCACCAGGTGATTTTTTCAACTGCAGATTATTAATTGTTTTATCGAGTCTAAATCTGGGCGTGTTGGTGTTTTCACTATATATCAAAAAGGTAGTCTGGTAAAACCTTACAACTCTCATCCTCACATTGATAACAGCATATTATTTCTTCAAGTGATCAACCTTTATAAACATAAGTTATAAAAAAGTAAATAAATAAACAACTTTGTTACACTGAGTGATGAACATTTTTTATGTTAAAGAAAATTCGCTTAAATGTTTTGGCGGTGGCAATATCATTAAATGTTAACAGGAAATAATGAGGACGATATATATATAGGGAGAGAGAGAGAGACAGAGAGAGACAAAGAGACAGACAGACATTGAGTGGGCAACCAGGTGGTTCCTGGGCTGAATGCTAAGAAAAATAGAGAGAGAGAGTTGTCCAGCGAGCGGGTTAGGATCTCTGTATGTAAGTTGTGAACAAATAGAAAATTGTAAAAGTCTTACCTGTGCGTGTTTTGGGGTCTATCCTACTAAATTTTCCAAACAACTCCTTCCCCATCAAAATGTTTTCAAAAAGCTTTTTGTCACAGGAGCTTAAAGCTGCATCACCATGGCAACAGTTTTGATGTGAATCATATGGTTTTGGGTCCCATATCTTTAACATTTTAAGGGCAACATCAAGAAGCCCTAAACTCCATAACTCTTGTTGTAATTGAGGACTCGAGTTTGAAATTTCTGCCAGCACTTGAAATATAGCAGCATGAAGGTCAGCATTTTCATTTTCTGTTTGAAAACAAGAATATGACCATATTTAAACCACTCTAATATTAAAAGTACTTGTTGAAAATGTATCGATTGCCAGGGAAAGGAACTTGTCTTTTTGCACCATGGCAAAGAGGATTTTGAAAAATTAAGATTTTTTTCATCTACCATATGTAAGTAATTGCCCCATTTCAAAAATGACAAGGGAAGCTATGGGAGTTTTTTGTTGCCTATCAATCAATACATGGTGATCACTGCCCAGGCAATACAGAGTGGTGTTAAAAATAAATGATTAGCTGAAAGAAACATGCAGGACAACCCATGATACCCTTCCAGAAAATGATAAACAATGTTGAAAAAAACAGCATAATCAGAATTTTATAAGTAAAGTAATAAATAACATAAGCAGCAGGGTTCCCGTACAAAAGAGCACGTGATTCAATAGCAAGTCGCGAATAAGAGAAAGCGAGAAAAGGGCAAGTCAGAAAAGAGCAAGTGAGAAAAGGCCAAGTGGGAAAATGGAAAAAGAGAAAAGGGAAAGTGATAAAAGAGTAAGAGCAAGTGGCTTCTGAAAAGATCGTCAATAGATAGTACGCGTGATTTAGAATTAATAGTCACACACATGTAGATTTATCACCCTTGCACATTTCTGTAGATGAATAATATGCAAAGCATATTTTTGGACCTTGAATAATGAAAAAGGTTATCGTAATATAAAGCAAACTTTGTCATAAGTGAAACTTGGAAAGGTTATTTCTTAAATAGACTGTTTTGTATTGAAAAGAATCTTTGTTTTTGGTGTTATTTTTTCTTAATCTCCAGCTTCAAGACATTTTTTACAAACAAGTAAATAATTCAATTACAAAAGGGAAAATACTTTCTGTATTATAAAGATTACACCTACACGCACAGAATGAAATGAAAATTGATGGTGTCATTGTGATGCATTTAGAAAGGTTGCAAAGGATCAGCAGCAACTGAACTTAATTATAATGAAGAGCTGGTAGTAAAAGAAAACAAGGAACGAGACCACTGCCAAGATCCTGCCAAACTCTGCAGGTGAGTGGCACTGGGAGCAATGTTACAAGACGTAACCATAAGCAGAGTAATTCTTTCCCAATGGCTCATTGTCAAAGCCATTGCTGGATTATCTGCAGAAGCACTAGCTGGATTACCACAATATGAGTCTCTGACATCATGGATCAGAACAAAGCAGTGCTGGGTTGACAGGAGCATGCAACCAGAACCCCAAAGCATGGGAAGAACATATCACTGTAGACCAATACACCAGTGTGAAACATAGGCCAGTGCACATGCAGTTTGTGATGCATGGCAAGGCTATTGGAGGAGGTAGAATCCTTACATTTGCAACAGAGGCCATGCTCAAACAACTGCAGCAAGCAGCTAAGCTAATGGCCAATGAAACACTTAAGGTATGTTCATCATTGTTTGCACAACTACATGTCCTTTATACAATCCAGGAGGACTGCCTATAAGTTCTTTTGTCTGCCAAATTATTGGAAATTTATGAGGATCTATGGGCAATGATTAAAAATTGATCCCATGAATGCACGTGCAGATGGTGATAATTGCCTTTGAGGCTGCAACTATTAGAGCTATAAGATATTCATTCCCAGAGCTTGCATCCAAAGCAGTTTTTTAAGTAGGGCCAGTCAGTTTGACAAAAGATTCAGATGCTAGGACTGTTCACCCTGTATGTTGAGAATGTGGAAGCTGGGTTGTTGTGCAAGCCCCTATGTGCACTGACATTCATTCATGCTAATCAAGTGATTGAGAACTTAAAGCAGCTTGAAGACAAGATGGAGCAACATGACTTCACAGAACACTTACAATATATTCATAGCTATTTCAAGGTTAGTTACATAGGGCATCCATGAAAAAGCCAGGAAATATGAGTCCTGCTTTCTAGTACAACTTGGAATATCTGCCAAAAACTGCTAAGATGGGTGGCACAATGGTTTACAAAGCATGACTGAACTGCAACATCCTTCCAGTTGGTGCTTCATTGATGGAATAAAGAGAGAAAAGTTGCTACAACATGCACATCTCAAGGCCTTTTTGTTGGGGGATACAGCATCAAATTTAACAAAGAAGTAAAAAGACTTGAATACAAGGTTGGCAACCCTCATGAACTACTATGCAGCTGGAGGGCTAACCATGAAAGACTTCCTAAACAGTGTTTCATACAAAACAAACTTCAATGCCTAACCAGGATCAATAAAGCTGTACCTATGACACAAAAGTTTTGAGATGAAGTACCAAGACCTATTGATCAACATCCTTGCTTTTGATACCTTACAAGTTATATGCATAGCTGATATTGGCCTGCATCCAACCAATAATCAAAGAACATCTCTAATCTGGCCAAGCTGCATTTGGACCAGCCTGATCCTGTTGAAGTCAGTTTATGGACATCAGGGCTGCTTTTGTTATAGGTAACCACAGTGCACTTCTAAAAAAAATGCTAAAATCACAAAATGTACCATGATTGAATGACTGAATCATATCTGAGTTAATCCCACTTTTTTGTTGAAATGGATAGTAGGCACAGTAACTGGAGTATTTAGAACAAAGGTCTTCCCTGTAACTCTGTGTTGGCATCAAGTGCCAAACATTAAATCTGACAAATGCTGGGATTGTAAAACTGACTTGCTAAACAGATTAGCTAAATTCGCACCACCTCATACTTGATGGGAGAGAAAATCACAACACTTACTTCACTGATCAAATAAAAAAAGGGATGGACCAAATAAAATATATACAGGGCTACATTAATTGACCTCAGGTGATACTCTGAGTCATTTCCTTTTATTGAACAGACTAAAAATTTATGGGATCTCTGGTAATGGTTTAAATTGGCTTACTGAATATGTATTCTCTTGAATGCAGCGATTTATCTATGGCCACTCTTTCTATAAATAAATAAATAAATAAATAAATAAATAAATAATTAAGTACTTAAATAAATAATTAAATAAATAATTAAATAATTAATTAAATAAATAAATAATTAATTAATTAAATAGATAAATAAGACCTCAAGAAAACAAAGATCACAATCCATAAAGTATTTCAGCATTGCCATATGTCATGATGATAACCGTTTCCAGTATCTTCAGTCCCTGTCATGGCACAATGCAAGTTTCTAGTCTTCTTCAATACAAATATTGCATAAAACACAAGATATACTCATAAGGGTACTTGGGACTACATTAATTGCCTTGAGCTGAAATTTTACAGAAAGCTCTACACCAGTAGCATGGATTGAAGTTCTCTCAACTTTCACCATGATTTTTAATAGGGCATCTAAGTTACAGTTTATAAAAAATATGAAACAGTCAATTCTGCCTCACATCATTCATGACAAATGTATCCTTCTCCTATTCAACTATAAATGCAATTATGACTAAAACTGAGTAAAATCTAAAAATCTTAAAGCACATCTTAAATCGAAAAGTGGAGAAGAAGAAAAAGAAGGAGAAGAAGAAAAGGAAGAAGAACATGGAGAAGAAGAGGAAAGAAAAATATTTGTGGTCAAACATTCTCAAGTTAACAATACATGCTTCCATAATGAAAAAAGAACAAAACAGGCACAAGATACCTACCATGCAGGTTCTCTTTTTCTTGGCAATCTTCAAACAACAAAGACAATAGATACTTCGCATATCCATGTGAATGAACCTTTAATTTTGCATCCTGATCACCTTGACAAAGCCATTTTATTACAGATACTAGAAATGTCTTTTGTTGAAGTGCTGTTGAATGTGAGTACAATTCTGAATAGCAAATAGAAATAAAATTCTTTCATACAGATTAATTTTGAATCATAACTAACGTCCTTTTCTGCCTGATTCTGCATAAGATAAAAATATCGCATCAAAATTCTTATTTTATGCAACTCTAAATTTTGACTCTCTACAAGTTATTATTTTTTATTTTCATAATAATAAGTTGAAGAATAACCCTATAAAATATGAAAATGGGAACCTTGTGGTTCCAAAAATTACCTGCTTTCAACTTAGTCCCACTCCACTATTATAATGTCTATATAAAGGTTCATATAAAAGAGGTTTGCAAAGAAGGAGTTGCCTTGCATTCCCTCTTGAGAGTGGCACAGAGGAACCAACTATTCACCTCAAAGCATGAAAACTCTGATAATCTTTTAAATATCTAATCAATATCTTCCTCTAAAAAATTCCAGTATTTCGTGACAAATAAAACTAGGTTGGTTGCTATAAAAAGAAGTTTTCCATAAAAGCTAAATAGCTTATGGAAAATAACATATTAATGTTACCCTTTTAAATGATTGGATTCTACACAAACTATTAAGATGAAAGTAGTCACTACCAAAAAATTGTCTGTGATAATTCTAGTAATACACATCTGGCTTCTTCTACAGAACTACTCTAAAACATCCCTGTGAACATTCTAGAACAGTAGCTATAAAAAATGCAACAAAGTGACTTTATTGTAAAAGCAAATTTTTCTCTTGTAGTCAGGGTATGAATTCACCATGATGATTTCTAGTGGGCTCAGGATGAAGGAGGGGGGGTTGCTTCCTAGAAATTTAGCTTAGTTTGGGAGGTAACACACTCTTAGAAACATTCTTTGAAAAAAGTTTTCCCTTTCTTACTTCTTTGAGTTTAAGCATACCTAATTTGACTATTGCCAATACATATCAATTTTCAGGATGGCACATCAGCATTGGTTACTTTCAACAACCTTATATCTCACATGACATTTCTGCTACAAATTAGGATGTTTTTGAGATTACTAACAATGAAATCCATTCAAAAATTAAGTAGGTCTATCCTATTGCATCACATCCTTTTTACCAGACCTGTGCAGGCTAACCATGTAGTAAGGTTCTATAAGGATCAAAACCTAAATTCTCTTTAGGTAGTAGTGACTAGTCTTTGTTAATAACATTTGTTTCCTCTGCAAATCATATATGGAAGGGTTAATTAATCACCATCCTCTGTGTGAAAAATCAAGGAAGCTATATCACTAAGGATAAGAAATATTGTGATTGAAAAGTTGCTATCAGTTTGACAATAATGGGTATTATCCTCTGGATATTCCTAAGGCCAATGAGGAAAAGGTTTAGATATTTATCAAATCTCTCTCTGTTTGGGTTTCTAGTAAAAACCTAGTGTTTTGCAATTATATGGTTTAACAAGGTACTGTTTCAACAAGGTGCTATTGGTTTCAATATCACTACTTTTACTGTATTCTTGAGCTTAATTTTTATCTTTTTTTGCTTCAGTGCTTCCAATTAAGATTGACAATTTACATCAAGATCATCAAAGTTAAACAACCACATAAATAGAAATAATATTGTATTTTTTTCTTTTTCTAGCAAGTTTTCTGGGACAATAGGGTGGTAGAAGGTGGCTAAATATGCTTGCTCCTGTTTTTCTATATATCACCTTAGCCATTTGTGCACTGCTGGTGGGCAGCCTCCACAATCTCCACACATTCTCATCTTGCACTCTCTGCATCCACATTCTCCTGATCTTCCACTTTATTTCATCTCTTCACCTCTCCTTTGGTTTTCTTTTCACTCTGCTGCCCTCTCTAGGCCACCACTTTGGTTCCACAGCTAATTGCAGATAGTATGACTATGTTCATGAGATTCTTCTTCAGACACATGGTCATCCTCTTGTTTTTTAGGAAAGTGCTGTAATGGCCAAAACTTTCCCATCTCAATATTATTCTTTGGTCAATCTTCATGTCTACCCCTTTCCTTGGTGTTAGCAGTCTTCCTAAGGACTTGTACTGGTTGACCTCATTTGGATGTTCTCCATCAATAACTAACTGTTGTCTCTGTATTCTCCTTGCCACTTCATTGCAGATGATCTTGGTTTTCTTTTTATTCATTATCTACCACTTGGAAGAAGGGTTTGGAAGGTAAAGGTTTGAGAGTGAACATGGGAAAGACAAAAGTGATGGTCAGTGGTCGCAATTTAGGAAAGCCATTGGAGAAGGGAAAGTTTCCCTGTTCAGTCTGTGAGAAGGGAGTTTGGACCAACTCTATCTATTGTGGTACTTGCAAGCACTGGGTACATAAACAGTGCAGTGGAATAAAGGGCAAACAGACAGAAACTAACCGTTTTAGCTGCAAGAGGTGCATAGAAGGAGAGGCAACCTGTGACTTAGAGCTATGGAAAGTGCATTTGGTGGGTGAGGAAATTGAAGTTGTCCAAACGTTTTGCTACCTTGGTGACACCCTTGGAGCTGAGGGAGGAGCTGGTGCAAGTGTAACAGCTAGGGTTAACAGTGGATGTAGTAAGTTCAGGGAGCTGATGCCATTGTCAACCAGCAGAGCTCTGCCATTACCTACCAAAGGTAGAGTCTACCAGGCATGTGTATGTAGCACAATGATGTATGGCAGTGAAACTTGGCCAGTGAAAGCTGAACATGCGAGCCACATGGAGCAGAATGATGTGAGAATGATAAGATGGATGTGCAACGTAAGTCTGAATGACAGGCTCAGTTCTAATGAACTCAGAAGGAGATTGAATCTGGACAGTATTGGCAGCTGTATGCAGAATAGGAGGCTTTATTAGTTTGGTCATGTGGAGAGAATGGACAAGAATGCTTGAGCAACTAGATGCAGAACAATCAAGGTGACAGGAACCTCTGGCAGAGTAAGACCGAAGAAAAGACGGGAGGAAGTGATAAGGCTGGATCTCAAACAAAAAGGTGTCAGCAGGGACCTATTGAAGGATAGGATAACTTGGAAGTCAATTTCAAGAAAGTATCCAACATATGCTAGCATGTAAAGTGGATGTTAAACCGAATATGATGATGATGAACCATCTTACTTTGCCCCTCTATTAAGATTTTCTATCAGATTGTTCAGATCTTATTCTATCTGCATGAACAAGATGATGTCATAAGAAACTGTAAGTTATTGAGTTATTGACTCCATTGATGTTGATCTCAATCTCAATGCTTATCCTCTTAAAGATCTTTTCTACTGCTGATGTAAACACAACTGGTGATAATGTATCACTCTGCTAAACCTCTTTCATAATGTTGATCTTTCTACTTAGTGATTTGGTTCTAATTTGTGCTGTGCTGTTTTTTGTAGATTTCTTTCAGGATGTTGATGTATTTCCCCTGAACTCAACTCCATGCCACCCTAGAGCTTTGAATGCTGCCCAATGTTGGATGGGGTCAAATGCTATTTCATAGTCCACAAAGGCCATGTAGAGTGGTATTATGTACTCATTGGTCTTCTCCAGTATTTACATAATAGCATGTAGGTGGTCATTGGTGGGGTGATCTTTATGATAGACAGCCTGTTCTGGGAGATGGTGCTCCTCTAGGGTGGTTTTGTGTGTTTTCAGGATCTTCATAAACAACTTGTAGATATGGGAGAGCAAGCTGATTGGTTTGTAGTTTGCAATATCCTTGTTGTCACCCTTCTTTAGGATGTAAGTGATCACTACCCTCTTATTGAAAGAATACAAAAAGTTAACTTTATGAATTAAGCTTTCTTTGTTGCAAATAGTTTTAAAGGTAGAATCAACCAGCTGAAACCTAGCTTGACCCCTTTTTTGTGTGTTGTTCTTACATTGCTCTTGTCCCAACAGTCTCATTATGAATTGGAACAAATTTTTTTTCTACTAGATTTTCATGAAAAATAAGAGTCTGTTTGATTCCTTAACAAAAAGTGTATTCCATATACATTATGTATTAAGTGACAGTGACCTCCATCTTTAAACATACAAAAGAAGTTTCATCTGCAAGAAAATTTAACTGCAATACATGCACAGAGGGCCAGTAAAAGATGCAGGTACTGAGCATTAAAGAAAGTCATAATTTCCCTAGGTCTCCATCTGTTGATAGAAAACTAATTACTGGAAGGTGGAAACTGTCATCCATAAATAACAAAGAACAGTTCTTTAAAAGGCATATGACAGTAATGGAGAGAAGATGTGGAAAGACTGCAGAAGCTGATCTACATTCTCATAAAAATAGCTACAAGAAGATTGACAGATTGATATTAGTCTTTGTTTCAAAAAAAAATCTTCACTTAGTTGTTGAACTGGCTAAGTTCAAGGTTGAAGTGAAAGGATATATAAGAATGTTCCTCAGAAATCCCTAATGAAGAAGATAATAAGACATAAGCTGTCAAAAGTTCATAATGAAGCAATTAATCCATTGCAAAGTAAATTAAAAAATGCAATCAAGGCATCTATAATGAGATGAACTAAGAAAAAAAGAGAAGTAACAGAAGGGTTTCTGAATACAGTTTATTTTATTTCATATCAAAATCCTTTTCTCTGATATTATTGATCCTAAACAGAAAATTGGAGTTTTGGGGGGCACCATTGCATTTAGGGTTTTCCTATGGTGAAATGATTGGATGCATTTTTTATGAAGGTACTTGACGTATATAGCTAATACCTTCCATAACATTAAAGTATTTGTCAAAAAAGAAATTTGGAACATTTTGAAATAGAGGCATTCTTTTAAGGCTTTGTCATTTCAAAAAATTTGCTTAATTCTTTCCAACTCAGTGCAGGTCAAAAAATTAAAGTTGTAAAAACTGTTCATGCAAATTAGAAATAATAATCCTGAAATTTAAAAAATTCAACTTTACTTTTATGCAAGAGCTCTCAACATCTTACCTTGTCTATGTTGATGCACTTATTCCCAGTCATCACGAAAGGTACCTATAATCGCCAAGGTACAAAGCTTTGGAAATAAGGATTTTCTGTTATTATGTCCATCTGATGCAAGATTTTTGAGCAGGCCCTGGCAACACTCTTAGAACCCACCTTGTCTACCCACCAATCTATCACTTTATTTTAGATTGCTTTAGTAGAAACATTACGTGTTAAGATAAATGGACAGAAAGATTCAATTATTTGTCAATGCTGACCTTATGGTACATGCTATAATCAAAGCTCTATAACACAAGATTTGGTTGGAATGCAAATTAACAGATGACAATGCAAAGAAACAGAACTTTGAAGACTGAAGCATTTGAAAGGGTCTAATTTAGAAGCAAAAATCAGTATATTATTCAGTAAACAATGGTGGTTTGGAGGCTATGGCCCCTAATATAAAAAACAATGGAAGATATTTGAAACCTCATCATACCCATTTTTCTGAAAACCCTGGATGATTTAATCAGAATTTTATTTGTTTCAAGCTTTATCCATTCATTGTATTACAGTGACACAGGAACCTAATTTCTGCCTCATTGTGTAGGTATAGAGTACTTTATTTGCCTGGATCTAGTGATCTCAGTTTTTACTCAAAATTTACTTGAAAACAGGTGTCCATGAATTGCAATGCCAGCAACATTTCCAAAGGTATTAATTCAACAATATTTTCATTTTTCTCTTTTTGAATATCCC
The DNA here is from genome assembly GCA_003991215.1 of Morbakka virulenta. Taxonomy (NCBI): domain Eukaryota; kingdom Metazoa; phylum Cnidaria; class Cubozoa; order Carybdeida; family Carukiidae; genus Morbakka; species Morbakka virulenta. Next base: position 1,236,725 of record RDPX01000098.1, on the reverse strand, counting down.
ATATGACATGAGGTCAAGTTCATAATCAGATGGTATTTTCCAGGCACAAAGACACAATCTAATCTGTGTAGCATCAGCTTTGGTACGAAGTATATGCACATCAGCTCTTTCATTATTGTACCATGCTGCATAACCAAAACAATGAGTCAACATGAAAATTGTTTCAGATCAATGTTCAATTTCCTTAATATGAACATAGAATGGAGGTAGAAATCTTCCTCTTCATTTTTGTAATGATTACTGCCATATTTATAAGTCTTTCTCCACCAGCTGTCTGCAACCAAGCCCTTTAAACACCTTTGAAGTTGAAGGAATATTTACTAGGCAGATAAAAGTAAACAAGTATATCATCCATTTATCTGTTCACAAACCAATGGTGTCCTTTGAACTGCTCTGCACTTCAGGATGCAAAGTCGGAAAAATATTTCTCATGACATTAATGAATGATCCATATGCTTATATGTAGATTGCTTTCTCCTTTTTCTTCGTTAGAGTCCCATGCAACTGGTTGGATGATGCAACTATATGCAGCGTAGCATTGTACTACAACTGGCTACAATACATATCTGCACCACCACCGCCACCACCACCCCAACTTAGAAGTTGCAGATCTGTATTAGGAGCAACAAAAATAATCCAATCTAAGGGTTTGGGATCACGTTTTCAGTTAGTAAAAAACATTCATCAGGTATCAAATTTTAAGTACTTTGTTAGAATTACTAACAATTTAAAAACACATTTAGTTCATTTTTTTACGATACAAATAACTTTGTCAAGTGGTTAGGCCCTGGCAAGAACACTTGACGGTGATTTCACAAAACAACGTAAACATTGTGGGCAACCGGAGAAATTCAGTTTATATAAAATTATTGGCCAATTTAAGGTCACGGAATTTTAAAATGAATTATTAAAGTTTAAATTCATCTGTAGTTTAAACGTAACTAATTTAATTGGAAATTTTAACAAGCATCAAAATATCTAAAATTTTGGGGGGATGGTGGGAATATGTAAAACTGCACTAAAATTACAAAAAATAGTAATTTACTATGCTACTCACCCGAGATAATCTCCAAAATTCCATGATCAAGCAGTTCACATTTTACAATTTTATCCTGGTCAGTTTGTTTACATATATGTAGCAAGAGATCGAAAGCATGACTATTGATGGATTCACTCTCAATAATTGACTTGAGCTCGTCTAATAAATCCATCACGCATTTCAAATTCAAACAACACGATGGCACGTTTCGTGGTTCTGTCAAAGTTCCAAAACCTTTCTATGAAGTTAGCTGATCGGTTAGATTTTCCTCTTAAACGAGGCTTTAAAACTAAAATTGGGCCATGTCTCTTAACATCCAGGATTACTCGCTTGCCTATGTTCATAATTTGCACACAAAAAAGTTAGCTCAAACTTTGATTAGTTCCAAAGTTCAAATTCACTAATCAGTTGCGTAAGATAAAGGCAAAAGGAAGTGTCGAGTTCAACTATATTGTCGGGTATATAAAGCCAAACTCCACGAGATAAAGCCATTAAAGATATTCAAGAACATATTCCTTCTTCAGGTCCACTCCAACACTGATGTTTTGCAAACATGTGATATTGAAAACATATTGCTTTTGCCTCTTATTCGTTTTTTTCTAGTAAACACGAAACCAAGCCTCGGAAAAAACGAAATTGATATCCCATACCTCCTGAGGAGATCATTTAATATTCAATATCCTCGTTTTAAAAAATACACTTGATTTATGGTTTGCATTGGTCTTCATAGTTCTGGGGGACTATTGTATTCTATTTGCCTCCTAGTATCATCATGAATATGCAAAGCAAGGAGTGTCAGAAATCTGTATCAATTGGAACCTGGAGTGTCAGAAGTCTGTATCAACAAGGAAAGCTGGCGTGTGTAATTCCAGAAATGGCAAAATTAAACCTGGATATCCTAGGAATTGCAGAGACTTTCTGGCCGGCCTTGAATTTCAGAGTAGTATACCAACATTGAATGAAGCTTACAAAGTAATTTAATCTGGAGGGAAGAAACACAGAAGAGGAGTGGCAGTTATAATAAATAGGGAAGTTTCAAAGATAGTCTGCTACTATGCTACAATATCGGAACGAATAATCTGTTTGAAACTACGAACAAAGCATCATAACATGGTGATTATCGAAATTTATGCACCGAATGAAAATGCGGAGGAAATTGAAAAAGCACAGTTTTATGAAGAGCTAAGGGAAACAGTCAAGGAACATAAAAAATCCAGAGATCAATTAATTGTAATGGGAGACTTCAATGCTAAAGTCGGCATGACAAAATAAAAAAAGTAGTAGGTCCTTATGGGATGGGTGATGGAGAACTGCTGAAATGAAAATGGAGAACTGCTGATTGATTTCTGCAAAGAAGAAGAAATGGTTGTAACGAATACTTGGTTTGAGCACAGACATAAAAATAGATATACATGGACGTCACCTGATGGGCAATCAAATAAGCAAATAGACTTTATATTAATGTCACATAGACATAGGAACAGCGTGAAACATGCAAAGGTTAGACCTAGTGCAGACTGTGGGTCAGACCATAATTTAGTAATGGCTATACTTGAAGTAAAACTGAAAAAGAACGAGTAAAAGAGTACCAAGGTGGAATAGAGAGGATCTCCTGTCATTGAATAAAAAAGAAAAGTTTAAGTTCTTAGACAGTCAGGCATCAGAGTGTAAAAAGAATGTGGATGACAACTTCAGTCAATGGAAAAAGTTGCAGTCTTGCATGAAAAAAGTTGCAGTCTTGCATGAAAAAAGTTGCAGAAGAAGTATGTGGTAGAAAATAATATGTTAAGAAACAGCCGTGGATAACTTCTGAAATACTAAACAGAATGAATGAGAGAAGCAAACTGAAACAAAAGGAAAACAAAAGAAAGGAATACAAGAAATTATGTAGGGAGATACAATGTCAATGTAGAGAGGGTAAGGAAAACTATTACAAAAAAATCTGTAAAGAACTTGAAGTTCAAGATAGAAAACACAGTCCAAAACTTTATACTAGAATTAAATATCTACAGCTAAAGAAACCNTTCAGTCAATGGAAAAAGTTGCAGTTTTGCATGAAAAAAGTTGCAGAAGAAGTATGTGGTAGAAAATAATATGTTAAGAAGCAGCCGTGGATAACTTCTGAAATACTAAACAGAATGAATGAGAGAAGCAAACTGAAACTAAAGGAAAACAAAAGAAAGGAATACAAGAAATTATGTAGGGAGATACAATGTCAATGTAGAGAGGGTAAGGAAAACTATTACAAAAAAATCTGTAAAGAACTTGAAGTTCAAGATAGAAAACACAATCCAAAACTTTATACTAGAATTAAATATCTACAGCTAAAGAAACCATATGCCAGGGCGGGACTTAAAAATAAAGAAGGTAAGATGCTGTTGACCACAAAAGAGGTGCTAGATAGATAGGAAGATTATGTAGGAAAGCTTTACTCTGCTGACAAAAAAATGCTGATAATAGCCAATGGAGACAATCAAAGAATCGTGAGAATAACTGAGGAAGAGGTAATGGGAGTTATCGGGAAATTACCAAGAAACAAAGCAACTGGTGTTGATGATATACCAGCTGAATTTCATTAATGCTGTGGACCAAAAAGCTTAAAGAAAATAACAAACACAATCAACAGAGTATATGAAACTGGTAAATATCCAGAAGACTTCCTAACAAGTGTCTTTGTTCCAGTTCCTAAAACATCGAATGCAAAACAAAGTGAACAATATCGAACATTCAGCTTAAACACACAAACATGCAAAATTTTGCTACATAAAATAAAGGAACGAATAACACCGACAATAGAAAATTATGTAACCGAATCTCAGTTTAGCTACAGGAAAGGTAGTGGCACAGGAGAAGCCATATTCGTATTACGTACAATGGGAGAAAGAATGATACAGCATCAGAAAGATCTATATATTGCTTTTATTGATACAAAGGCATTCGACAGAGTTAATCATAATAAACCATTAGAAATTATGAAGAACATCGGAATCCCTTTTCATGAAACAAGACTTATTGCTAATTCATACTGGAAACAACGTGCAAAAGTAAGACACGGAAATGACTTGACAAGAGACATAGAAATTGGAAAAGGGGTGAGACAAGGGTGTGTGCTGTCACCAATCCTGTTTAACTTATTAGGTGAATTTCCCATAAATGAAGTAAGAGTTTGATGGAGTAAAAGTCAATGGAATGTGTATCAAGTCAATACGATATGCAAATGACACATTAATGGTAGCGACCTCCAATGCCGGTTTGCAGAGAATGATGGACAAAATCAAGAGAAATGCAAAAAATATGGAATGAGTCTAAACATTTAAAAAACCATGGAAATTAAAATTAAAAATAAAGCAAAGAAAAAATCATCATCCTTAACCATTAAAGTGAATGGAGAAACATTCCAACAAGTGACGGAATAAAAATACTTGGGAAGCATGATATATAACGATATGAGAAGTCTGAGTGATGTGAAAAAACGAATTGGCATGGAAAAAACAGCTTTCTGGAAATGTAAAGAGCTATTAAAACAAGATGTTAATTTAAATCTAAAAAAAGGATACTTGTCTGTTATGAAAAATCTGTGGTTTCTTACGGATGTGAAACATGGACTTATAACAATGTAATTCAAAATAAGATAGATGCCTTCCAGTTATGGTGCTATAGAAAAATATTGAAAATTAAATATACCAATCATGTCACCAACAGAAGAGTGAAAGAAATAATTGGAGTGAAAGGAAATTGGTCGGAAGATTTGGCAAGGAGGAAACTTAGGTATGTAGGTCACATCATGAGAGGAAGCAGTGGTGGATTAGTGCAGCTGATTTTAGAAGGTTTTATTGAAGGGAAGAAAGGCCGTGGTAGACCGAGGAGAATCTGGGGAGATGACATAAAAGAATGGTTTTAATTTGGGACAATAGGAATGGCCAAAAGATTATCTGAAAATAAACTATCTTGGCAGAACATGGTGCACAACCTTTGACTTCGAGGAAGTGACACTAATTGATTGATTGGTCTTCAAGAGGTTCTCTTCATTTACAGTTATTGTTACAAGTCTCATTCTCGGTGGAAAAGAACAATAATGAGGATAGTTACAAGTCTCTGCCGTTTACTGTTGCTTATTCAAAGACGATTTCCTATTTTGGCATCCTAAAATAATTCAATTGTTTTATAATCATAAGTAAATATGAAACGTATTTTGAAACATTATTATTTTGAAAGAGGTGATTCTACATCATGTTAAGTGATGTTAACTTATCATTGTAAAATGCTTAAATCATTTTCTGAAGTTAAAAAAGGAAACAACAATTTTCGAAGACATCCAAGACCCATTTATCCAAAAAGGATTCCTGATGTGGGAAAATCTACTAACTATTTATGATAATTGTCAGATAAATAGAAGATATAAAGCAGTTTTTGTGTATGAAGCAATGTCATAATCATTTCCTCTTCACTTCTAATTAAGCTCTTACAAACAGCTGCAAAATTTTCAGTTACATTCCTAGAGTTTAACCAGAACGGGGGAAACTTTAAAAAAACCATGAAGAACAAATATCCATTTCAACTGAAAACGGAAGTGCCTGTATTCCAAAAACGCAATCGAGGTAAGGAAATTGGCTGCCGCCAATAAATAGTCAAAGTTGATTAATATCAAGGATTTAACGTCAAGTAGCATTACCTGCATGATCTATGAAAGCAATATCTTATGAACAATAAGAGAGAGATATGGTTGCAAAGTGGTCTGCTTAGGAGTGTCGAAAACCGAATTGATGGAGTGTGTAAGGATATTTTCTGGTTTGAACGCAGCTTGGTGTATATCGACTCTTCACTTGCTTTTCTATGATAACGATAATTTGACGAAAGAACTATAGTATGACAATAACTTGGTGATTGACGTCATTACTATGCAAAGAGAGAACTTGGGAAAGAGTACAACTTGTTAGACAACACCCAGAGAGAGCATAGCGGCTCATCAAAGCTATTGACAGCAGACATTCTACTAAAACTACATAAACAGTGTAGAACAAAAAGGTTTGAAAAAGGATTTTAATGATGAAGAACTAGACAAGGCACAGTCCCACTTAGTGGAAAGAAGAAAAAAAGTGAAGACAATAGGTTGGGGTTAGGTCAAAAGGTAAATACTGACCTTAGACTTTGAAATTTTAAAGTCATTTGATGGATGAAAGCTCTTAGGGAACAAGCTGTACTAAGAAAGAAACAACATTCATAAAAAGATTTATTGCGAAGACGAGCAACAGCTGCATAAAAAAAAGAAACGAGTCACACGGGATGCAATAGACTTGACTGGTACCAGCTAAAAAAGCTCATTAGAGCAGTCCTTGTGAAGTTACTTATAAAAAATACTGAGACAAGCTACATTTTTTTGGATGAGACAAAGGTGGAAAAAGAAAGTTAGGTAGTGGAAAATGAAGGGAGAAGAAGTTCTCTTTTTGAAGCAATTAAGAATTACACTTTTAACAGAGATTACGAAGGAAATATAAACTGGAACAAGAGTTGACAGATGACAATGAAAGTGGTACAAGAAGTACTAGATGAAACCTAAGGAGGGAAATATTTCAACAGAAAAATCATAGTGGTGGAATCCAGGTGCTCAAAGTATTGATAAGGGAGAAAAATCCTGATTTAGAAGAGTCTTCAGAAAACTAAGACGAGTGAAGATAAGGAGATCTATAAAGAGAAGAAGAAAAAGGCTCAAGCAGAAGTTGCAAATACCAGGGAAGGTGCTTTTGAACACATGTATAAGAATACAGAAAAGAATGGTGCAAAGTTTTTCTTACAAATTCCCCAAACAAGAAGACGGGGTACTATGCGTATTGATCGGGTGACCATTGTGAAAGTTAAGAAAGCGGGGATTCTGTCAGAGACCTGCAAGATAAAGGAAATGTAAAAAGAACACAACTATGGTCCTCTCAATACTAGAAATGACAGAATTGAACCAGCTTTAGTAGATCCAGTTCAAGGACTGATAAGGCAGATAAATGAGGTTGAAGTAAGGGGAAAATTAAGAAAATTTTTAGCCAACGAGCTAATGAGACTTGATAGATTTCAAAATGATGTTGGTTATACCGGAGTTAATTTGATTACCATAAACCTGGGGGAGGTCAAAAGAGATGACATACAAGATAATTGGAAGAAAATCAAAATTTCAACAATATTAAAGTGGAAAAGGGATGCCATGAAATGTTCATACTATATAAAAATAAAGCTATCAAACCAATGTCTGAAACTTTGGAAACGAGATTTTGAGGCTGAACTTAAATAGATGATCACCATCAATGAAAGACAACTATCATTTCCACAAAGGAAAATCTACCATTACACGATATTCTGTTTAATCTATCTATCTATCTTGGTCGATTTTCACATCGCCCAAGTATGGAGACACAATCCTTCCAGCACTCTCTATCCATCATGATTGTTTTTAACTCAGCTGTATTCTCCAGCCCCGCGTCTTGCAATATGTTGTCTACATATGTAAATTTTTGCCTTCCTCGATTTCCATGCCCATCCATTGGTTGCCATAGGACAAGTTTGTTGGCTACTTCTTCTTCGTGTTTAAGAATATTTAAAAGGACATGAGGAAGCACCAAAAGGATCTTCAAAACGTTTTTCTGCATCTCAGTAGAGCCAAAAGTACAATTCCAAGATATCTCATACGGCTCAGAGACTTAAGCGGCTATCACTCTCATGGCCACATGGTTTGAGCATAATATTAAGCAACTGCAAGGGGATAGATAAATTACCAAGTTACATGCATCATTGATATACTAAGGCTTTAGGCTAGAGTTGGGTAACAGTGAGAATTTCCTACAACTGTAGAGATTTTACCAAATTTAGATTTCTGGCTTTACAATTTTCATGTAAAATAACCCCCTTTTATTTGTTTATTAATTCATTTTTCCCCATAGTACTGCTTATTTTAACCAGCATTTTAATTTCCCAAAATTTCAATTTGATGTCACCTTTTGCTCTGATCTGACAATTCTGACATACCACTTTTTAACTGGAATGTGGTGGGAGTGAGAGAGGGGCAATAAAACAAAAATTGATACTCCATTAAGTCAAAAACGACCAAACGTAAGAAAAACCTACCAAACAACAATTAGGGAAAGAGTCGCGGTTTCTGACCATTATTTGTCGGCCTTGCGTAACTTTTTACTTTTTATGTTATCTTATGTGAATTTAAGTGGGCTATTGCCGGTTTAAACTATAGCTCGTTACATTTCTAGATCTTGTTTTTTGGGTTTTTCTTCAAGCTGCACCCACAAATAGTCCGGTTTTATAACGTTACACATCATTTAAATGATGACAAAAAACACAAGAAAATGTTTCCACTAATATTTTGGTGCCATACCTACTTCCGCCTTAACCGACGAAAAGCAAGCAAAAATATGTTAAAAAAGAAATGTGTGAAATTTACCAGACCTTCAATGGCAAAAATATGATAGTTTCGTACCGTACATTCATGAATACCCTCCTAGAGCTTACTTCTAAAAGTGAATTTAAGGAAAAGGCTCATTTGAGAGAAAGCTCATTAATATGTATTGAAGATACAATATTGCAAAGATCAAGAGGAAAAAGTAATCAATTGTGATTATGAATCGCCAGGGATTACTATTCTGATTAAAATGCACTGCTTGGACGGCATCTCCAGTTATTCTACTGTAGTTTGCCTTGTTTCTGTGGTTATTTAGTAATACTTCTATGAGAATATTGTGAAGATTATTGAAGTGTACGTAATTACAATCAAGTATTTCCTCTCGGTTAACATTATTCAACAGAACCCCCCCCTCCCCGATTTTACTGGTAAACCTAATCTTTGAGTTTTAATTTACGATAGTGGACGATCGTAACAAAAGGTAGAACTGAAATAGGAGTTCCTTAATTCTATTGCAATTTATTTATTTACGAATATTTATACAGGATAAAAGCGTTTCAATAATTGTATAATTAAAAAGTAATGTATACAAATACTGTTATCAACACGTGTCCTGTTTAAAAGAAAACAAAAACAAAACAATCTGTAAAACAATAAGAACCTGATAAAAACTAGAACCTATGATTTTTCAAAATATCTTTAAAATAATAATAATCTGTAAAACAGTTATTTATGTATCTCATTTTTATGGCAAGGCCCCAGCGTTAATATTGTATAAAATATGAAAATTCAGGTACTTTGATGAATTTATTTACTTCCCAATGAGGGTTTATTCAAGGGAAAGGCTTATTTGTTAGGGCTTTAACTACAAAGCTTAATAAGTGCTCTCTGATAGGGGCTAAAGGTCTTTCTCCCATCCTTTTTTTAGAATCATCCTGCCACGTACTGAAAGAGCTCGAAAAAGTGTAGAAAAAGTTGCTTTAGATTCCCCATACACAATGTCAGAAAACAATTTGAAATATTCACAGGTAGTGACAAAACCTTAATTCAGAAGTAGAAAGAGCCCAAGAACATGTCGTCACAGTCATGGATGATAGAGAGGAAACTCAAACATCAGACACTCGAGCTTCCTTTCTGCAAGGTGAAACCAAAGATGCTGCAACTTTTAGTGTGGGAAACCTATGTATAAAAACTATGGCAGAGTTCACTGTAAAACAAAGGAATTCAGCAAAAGCAAAGGGAGTTGTTTGCCGAATGGTTCAAACCTGTGAATGATTGTGGTATCACATTGATAAAAAGGCTCCATTTTTCGCAATCTGCACGAAACACAGACAGCCCCATGTTCCATCGTCATTTGTATTTACAGATCATGGCACCGAGGTTTGTAGGAAGAAAGGAAAGGAGCGAATTGAGGACCACAAGGGTAGTGAAAACGACAGACATGTCCTGAAAGATACAGACAAGAGGCAAGGTACCATTAAATGTCATTTTGATGATTACACGAAGAAAAACAGCATTAGTGACGACAGTGCTTATTTCCAATCTAAACACTTTAAAGACACTCCCTCGCCAAGGCACTGCTATGCGAGGACATACAGATGAAATTTTTAATATTTATCAATTCTAGGCAATTAAAAATAAAGGCTTTAATCTCCTTTTGAAAGAAAACCTGTATCTTTTACATGCACGTCTTTTCAAGCAAGAGAATATCTTAGCCCTGGCTGCCAGAATGGGTCTGATCAACGACGTACATGCAAACGGTGTTGAGTCAGCTGACATTTCAAAAACCGAACAGATGTCTTTTCCCATTCGCTAATACAATGGTGGCTATAAGGTTTTCGAAGAATTTGTTTGCCTTCCTGCTTGTAATGAAGGTGTTGGATATAAAGGCCTATTGAAATATGTACGTGATATTTTGACAAAATGTAGCTTTCTTTCTGAAAACATGATCGGAATGGCTTTTGATCGATCATCTGTGAAAAAAAAGCTAGTAGCTTTGCTAAGAGGATAAGTTTCAAAGTACGCACTGTATATTTTTTACTGATGTGCCCGTTCAAAGACGGTACCTTTGTTTCCTTTTGTGGTTTAAGATTCTCAATATCTTTGTGGAGATGTGTATGTCTTTGCTGGTGACAGCCGTAGGAGGGTATTACTGTTTCAAGCTGTCCAAAAGGAGATTTCAAGTGTTTCTGAAAGCACTGAAGGTATGCTGAAGTAGATATTTAAAGAACATGATGTATCACAAGAAGAGCTACTGCGTAAGTGATGACTGAGAAGAATAAGGATTTGGAAGAGACCCTAAGGCTACAGCCGATGCAAGTATAACCCTAGTATCCGGTACCAAATCAAAGGCCTTACCCACAACCTCGAGTCCTTTCCGAATATGTTCAAGCTTTTTCCTATGTAAAATTTTGCAAATCTTCTAGAAGATAACTAATGGCAGTTGCAGACTACAACTGGGCAAGCTACTGCAAGCATTTATATGATCTAGATTTGCCCTAGGCACTTTGATCAAGTGCATAGTTTAAACGTCTTTACCAAAGAGCTAACGAAAAAGTTCAGGCTCCAACTGGTAAAAGTAAATATATCGACCAAGAAAGTGTAACATCTACTGAGGAGCCAATGTTTGCGCAAAGAATGAGAAGAAAGCCAGCATACAGGAAAAAATATGTTGTCCATAAGGGAACACTAAGTGTCAAAGACAGCAGTTTAAGCAAAAAAGATGAGTTAGATCAATCGTCCTACGAAACCAAAGATGTCCTCTGGAAAGCCCATAAACGGCATTTTAACCAACAAGATCTCAGGTTTCGCGTCTATTGAAAGGTGTTTTCTGAATGCTGCAGATAATCATATTGCCAATTTTGAAAATGCTATTGAGAGGATTGATAAAATTTCAAAAATTATTGACGTAAAAGAATTAGAAAATGAGCTCAAGGAACTTCCAGTGTACTTTAAGCTATTCAAATTCTGTCCAAAGAATCATCAAAGTGACAACAACCTGTGCGATTCTTAACAAAAGCCTCTATCAAAAGGGCGTTTGCCACATTTACACCAGCTTCTCTATACAATAATAAGGAGAATCAAGTCCTGGCTTCAATCAACAATTCCAACAAATAGTTTTGATTATTACTGAAGAGTCACATTGATGAAGCTTGCACTTCAAAGATTGCAAAAGAATTCATTGCTCCCAATGACCAGTATCGTCGATATTTCGGGACTTTTAAAGAATGTTGAGGTGTCAAACAATTTCTTACAATGTATATGGCACCAGAAAATGTAATTCACTTTGTAAAAAAATCTNACCTGTTAATATTATCTAAGTACTAAAACCTTGCAAAATGGTTACAATTAATACTATCCGAAATCATCACTTAGTCATACAAAAAAGAAAGCTCTCATAGTGATTTCTACAGTTTGATAATGCTTAGAAATTGAAGTTAACAGTAACATAGTGGCAATGTAGTAAAAATTAGTTGTAAAAATTGTTTGTTGTAAAAGGACGTATTCGTGTTTTGTAGTGAAAGGACATTTGAAAATGCAATAAAAGTTGATCTGTTCTATTGATTTTACAATTATTAACACAATTTGATTGACTGTACTTATTTGATCCCTCTGTTTCTTTCACGTTTGTTTTGCAATAGAGATATTATCATTGGTAGACTAGATTTTCTTTAGTGAGACATTGGGAAAGAGTTATTTTGATCCTGCAGTCTAATGTGAAGTCTCAATATAATTTTTTGTGTGCTTGATCGTCTGTACGACATTAAAATACTGTATGCGTGAAATCTTTGAAATTGGAGTGAAATTTTTTGGCCTTTTAGAAATTGGAAGAAAGTTTTTTGTCGTCCGCAATCACAATAGCAGAACAATTCTTTCTGTTCTTAAGCTCACGATATGTCTGAGGAATTTTCAGTACAACATGCTAAAGAACGTTTACACCTTACTATGGACAAAGTGTTTAAGTGTTCACATGACGGAAGAAGTAATTCCAAATACATTTAGAGGAACCGATAATTTTCAGTTGGAAACTTTGACACATTTAGGGCCCCTTTTCCCTATTTCTTTCGCCGTCGCATCATGAAGGTTCCCGGGTTCCTCTGTTAAAGAAGTAAAGTAATAAAAGACTTTCTGTGTGAAGGACCTTGATTTGCTTTCTAACAACTCTTTGATATGGTTGGTAATAGTCCAGGGGAACGTTTGATCTGCTACTCTGCACATGAACTTTCCCTTCAGTTACATTAACTTGCCTGTTTGCCCACAGTCAAACACTGCGAGAATGTCAGGTATATGATCTCTACCTCCGCACACACTTCCCACTCCCACACATGCACAGCAGGATGACATGAAAACGAGGATCATGATGTTTTTATGATCGCAGTGAGCAGTATGATAAAAATAACTTGGGAGACCTTATCAAATCTACATTTGATAAAAAGGTTTGATCAAATCAGTGACTTTTCATATGTCAATATAGGGTGTATGGAAACTTTGATACCCAGCAATATATTTATTTATTCGGATATGGCAAGGCCAATATTTTTCTTCGCATTTCTTACAATATGTTTTACTTTTGTAAATAAGGTAAGTCGGCTTACTGCAGCTACGCAAGAAACCAATTTTCAAATCTAAAGTTTTGTATTAAAACAGATCATTAATTTATACATTCAGTATTATCTTTATATTTCTTAACACTGAACTTCTGCCTCCCTGTTTGTCTATGTCTTCGGAGAAAAAAATATAACGATTTAATGGACAATTGCAAAAATTGACAAAGCTGGTCATGGAAACCCAGAAGGACTAGTAACTGAATAGGATGAAAGAATCCAATTGAGAATTGTTTTTTTCCTAATACCGTCTCACTTTAAAAAGACGACGATATTTCACTCAGTTGCTTTACGAATTGAATTTTAAGTAGATATGCTGAAAATACTAATTTATTTTGTTCGTTTGTATGGTATCGTGACCAGGGTCTTCTGCAGGGGTCCTCAACGTCGACTCCTTTGTAATTATGGAAAGAGGCCCTTCAAGTTGTGAAGTTGAAGTTCAAGAAGATAACTTTGGGAAAAAATCGGGGGGGGGGGGAGGGGCAATCACAAGAGTGACTATCAGTAGAGTGATTAGGGCTATCACTAGAAAGACAGACCCTTGGAATGACAAATCATTTTAGTGACGAAAAAATAAGGACTATGATTCTTGTAACAAGAATGATTTATTGTCCCAATGGTTAGCTACTTTAAAATTATTTAGCTAGTGATACGGGCCCAAAAATTTGGAGTATTTCCAATTAAAAGAAAGTAAAATGGTGTCTTAACTTCCAATTATCTCATGAATTTATTTTAACAGTAAACAATCCAAACACACACAAAACACCAAGGCAGTGGTGTGTACTGATGCTAGTTAATCTTAAACACCAAGTCATTAGTTGCAATTATTGGGTTAAAGATTATTGGATTATTAGTTAGTTGTAATTTTTTTACATTATTTATAGTGGAACATTTTTTCAGAGCCACAAGAACTTGCTTTAAGATCACATGTGAAGAAATTTTCTTTCACACCAATAGTTATGTTAGCCAATTTTACTTCAGTTTTGCAAGTTACAATTTGATGTCACATAAAACAAGATGTTACCTGAGACCAAGATTAGATGCCTCTCACAATTTATTTTTCTAATATTTTTCACCCAGGGCATTCTTATTCCAATGCCACTTTATTTAATTTTTGGAATAAATTTAATTAGAACATATGCTTTTCAAGAGGTGTTGTTACTTTTTCATCATTAGTAAACTTGGGCAAACTGAATCAGTAACGTTAACAAAAATCCTCATTTAAAGCATTACTTGAGGTGCATGAGCTCCCTCTCTAAACACAATATTGGTACTGGTAGCATTTAAAGGGTTTTGCACCATGCTGCAATATTTTTCATGCCTTTTATCAATATGTTCCAGATTTAACTCCAAAAATTAAAATTTAACTTAAGAAGGTAACACTTAAGTCTTGAATAGCTATCACAGATTTAGTTATGTTCATAAAATAAGGTGCAGCCTGATAATTATTGTGTTTCCAGCCTCAGTTATACCATAAGCCATACAGACTTAATAGTATTAGAAAATACTAGTTCTGAAGCTAATAAATATCTAGTCTTGTATGGTGTATTGATGTGTGGGGTAGTATTTCTGTTATAGCTGGAGGAGCTTTATCATGTTGTCAGTTGTAAGCATTTTTCTGACCTGTATTTTGAGAGATACTTCTCCCATCATCAGGCTGACACTGGTAGAAGTACTTCTCATATTTTAGCCCACAAAAGCTCACAGTGCTTGATGTGATTAAGCTTTTATACCATTGGCTTCCACTGAGTCCATGAACTCAAGAATTTTGAAGTATTTCTGTCGATTCACAGTAACTAGAATCTCCAGATGGTTTTTATTTTGCCATTAATAGTTGGATACTGACCACTAAGATGATTGATCCATCTATAGCCAAGTAGTGACTTATTTATTTTACTAGTACCAGATTTTATTAAATTTAGTTTCACTATTTATGCCTTGAACATATGTAATTTTTTTATACTGGCTGCATACAATTTCAATGATGACTACAGGGCTGTTGGAGATTTTTACTGGTCTGAAGACAAGTTTTTGTGATGTTTTGACACTTTAGGAAAAGAAATATATATGTATTTATATATATATATATATATATATGTATATATATATACTTTAGGAAAAGAAATACATCTCATGCTGTATTTTTATTTTTCAGTATGTCCTTTGGGTACTAAAATTTACATATCCAACAGTTTACCAAAGGTAAGTGATATATTGAAGTTTGGTTAGTAATATAGATGAGTTATAAAGATAAGGATAAACAGTAGTGGAGTTAGTGTTTTTCTCCATTACTTCTAATTTTTATTAGGTGTAAGTTGAGGATTTTGATCATACATTTTATTATTTTGTTTTTAAAGTTTGATTTTATTTGATATGATATTATTTTTTATTATGAGTTCTGACAGTTAAACTTCCTTTATTCTGGTAATGAAATTTAACAGCATAAGAATGCCCTAGAAAGTTTGCAGGTAGGTTTGACTTGTGCATCAGTATCTTCTTCTTTAAGAACCACAAAAGCAACTTCATAAACGAACACTTCTGCCTTCCTGCCCAATGTTTGTACCTGTTTGTATCTGAACAACAAGCCCTTTCCACTGGCTTTCCTTACTAAATTTGGTATTCAGACTTGCATGTAGTTTGATTATTTGTTTATTTATTTATTTTTTTTGTTTATTGTCATTATTTTCCCTGCAATTGACAGTGATCTAATCCCTTGATGGTTGGAGCATTTGCACCTAAAGCCTTCCTTGTATAATATGAGAATGACTTAGTCCCTGAAGTCTTGACAAATCATTAAACAGGCTCATGCTGTCATAAGAAGGGCATGTCTTTGACAAGTTAAAATGAACCAGTCATATGGGAAGCAAACTACCCATCAATTGTGTTTGAAAATCTCAGCAAAGATCAGGTAAGAGAAAAAGGGGAAGAAGCCTAGCCCAACTTAAGTTCAGCAGCAAATTCCAATTTTCCTGAAGGAGAGAATTTGCCAGGAAAACCAGAAAAATGAGCATAAATGTTTATGAATCAGTAAATGTTTGGGATATATAACACATTTATAGATAAATTGGATTTTTTTGTCAAGTGGAATGAATCAAACAGATAATTAAAAACCAGATCAGTGAAAAGCAGTTTAGATTAATTGTGACTAATGCAAGATGATGTTTACTTCTAAATTGTTTTCTAGCCTCAGAGTTTTTGTGATGTAGTCCACACACATATTGAAATCATCCCAGTTCAAAGCATTACCCCTGCAACTCTTCAGACTTTCTTAGTGTTACCCCCATCCCATTTAAATTTGTGGTAAAATTGATTGGTTGGGATTGCCCATTAATTGTGATGTATAATTTCATAACTTCATATTTGAGTCAATTCGTATGTTCAAGCAGTCATGAGCTTTCATCTCATTGTGTTTCCTTTTCCACATATGTATTACACATAATATTTCCATTATAATGGTAGCACACTGTCATGACCCAAGAAAGATTCTTTCATCAGAATTTGCTGGAGTAAAATATTGTTTTATGGCCTCACTACCAATACAGTAGACCATTGCAAATAATATATGGAGGATAAGGACTTAAAGAATCTTTTAGAACAAAATTTGGGTATGGGAAACTCAGAAAGTTTTATTCTATGGAAATACATGTGGTATATATCTTAATGCTCAGTTTATCTCCAAGCTTGTAATGAAATTTGATTGAGGAATTGTAATGTTGTTTACACTGTGCAAATTTGTAGAGAATTGGTTCTCTTCTGGTTTGTTTTGCTTGTTGGAGAAGTTTGCCCAGATAGGCTCCAGCTTTATCTAAAAGGAGACAATTTTAATATTTTTTTGTCTTTATGGATGTTTTATCTTTTTAATAATTTACATTACAATATGTATTATGTCAATGTCTATTTTCAATCTTGTTGTTTTAGTTGGCAAATGGTGTTTGCTTTCATGTTTCAACTGACAGCAGTCATTCTAGGATATGTCAAGTTTCCATCATTTTCAGTGTAAGTCTGGTAGCTGAGCCCTTTAATGCAAATTGTAATAGCCTGCTAGAGTAAGCCACCCTTGAACTATTTATGCACTTGATATAATAGGTGTTTATTGATGGTTATGCTTACATGCATACTATAGTACCTTTGTGACACATGGAACGTAGATAATCATCACAAACCAGTGATAGGATTGCCCTAGTTTAGAAATAACAGAAGCACTACCAAGGAAGTCATTTTGTATCACTTGCTAAGAAATTGGGGTTGGAATCATGGCTGGCAGTAGATCTAGCCTTATGGGCTGCAGCCCTCTGACTTTTTGTTGTTCAAACAAATTTTTAATTCATTGCACACTCCAGAGCAATATTGAAGAAAACTTGATCCTCCAAATTCATCTTTTGAAGAGTTCAGTAGGGTAAAAGCAAAAAATTTACACCCAGTCCCTACCATGCTGCTACCTGGAGTGGTTACTAGATCTCCCAACTTAAACTTTGCTCTATACCCCATGTGAATAAATTGTAATGGGAAGTTGGCGGCAAAGTCTAATTCTTTTTATCACAAAATAAAATTGCTTTTCTGGACTTGATGGGTTTATAGTAGGATGCCTTTGATCTGTTATTTTGAAAGACTGATGCTTTCTTCTTCGACTTTTGTCTTGCTAATGACTGGCTTCTTTAACTCTCATGTTTCAAGGATTTATTGTTATTTAGCACACAGTTTTTGAGAAAATATTGTGATAAATAGTATTATAGTTTTTCTTTGAAATTTAGCATTCATACTATTTACTTTTAAAGGTTTTGTCATGCCCAAATATGTTTGGAATTAGGTTGAAAAATGTATGGTTACAGGGCTCGAAGTAATGACTTGTGATTCGTGATTCACGTGTTTAATTTTTTGTGGCACACGTTTTGCTGATAAAATTTTGTAAGAAATTGTATAATAGTTTTTATTTGAAATTACTAGTTTGTAGTACTTACTGACGAAGGCTATTCTGCATCTAAATATGTTTTGAATTTGATTTGAAAAACATATGTTTACAGGGTTTGAAATACCAAATCGTGATTCGTGAGTTACGTGTTTAATTTAAGGTTAAAAAACGAATGTTGTTCAAAAAAGTATTAAAACAATCATAAAAAAAATCGTGAGTCTTAATTTTGAATGAATGTGAAAATAAACATAATAAAGCTTTGTTTGTTAGACTTAGCATTGTGGTTTAAGTATGTTTAAACAGCAAATTAAAAAAATCTAAATTATATTAGTCTTTCCCCATTTAGTTGCAACTCATCTTTTAACTTACTTAAGCCATAAATAAAAGGAGGGGTATTGTTAGTAATTGTTTACATAGAAAGAGAACATATAAACAAAAATAATTTATTCTTATATATAAAAACTTTTTTTGTATTTGACAAGTTTTGTATTCTTGTAGTTTCCTATTGCAATATTTTTTATATTATTACACCAACATACCACAACGCTACTTTTAATCTTTTTGATAAACACATTTATGAAAGTCTGGGACCAAAGCTCTTTTTCTTTTTACTTCTCACGTTCGATACTTAGAATGAAAACGAATTGCAATAATAATTATTCGACAGTAATGTTTTTAATATTCAGCATGAATTAAATTGAAGTTAGCACAGTTGCACCATAACCAAGAGGTTCCGGATTCGATTCCTTGAGCGGGAGAAAATCTGGAACTTTACAAATTAAAAAGCCATTGGCTGGCGTCAGGAAGGGCATCCGGCCAAGAAACTCCTCACTGCCAAAACGAAAGCCCCTGTGAAGGGCACCGTTTGAGCCCAAGTTACGGGGATAAATGACATTAAGACCAAAGAAAAGAAAGTAAATTGAAGTAAAGAAATCATGAAATAAAATATAATTCATAAAAAATATTTAATGTATGAAAGAACACGAACGTTAAAACTTTATAAAAAATCGAAATCTAAATTTAAAATGTGAGATTTGAGTATGACTTTATGGATGAAAAAGATGCAGCTCTTTGATGCGAAGATTGTATTTAGTGAAAGAAAAGAAGAAACAGTAAAAATATTCACTGAAACATGGATTAAATCAAATACAAAATACAAAATTCAATACAAATACAAACCAAATACAAAAGTCTTAAAAGAGATAGAACTCATTTGGAAGCTAAAAAATTGAGATGCCTTTGTGAAATGGGAGCCGAGATTTATAGTAGCAAAATTATCAGCGAAACACGTATTAGAAAAGAGTTAAAGAAAATGTGGAAAAAAAAGAAAATCGCTAGAATTATAATTTAATTATGCCTACTTTGTTACTGAATTTTTCCAAAATACTGGATTAATACTTGAAAAATAATTCTTATAGGATGGAGTAGGTTGCACATTTGTAGATTTCATCACGAAAAGTTTACAAAATTCACTTACTTAAGACATCAAGGAAGGGAATTATTTTACTGTTTTGAACGACAGAAGCCTCGATAGCAGCGTAATGGAACAGGAACTAATTTATTTGCTTTTCTAACAAATAGGATAACTTTCGTTAAAATTTTAAGTATAGAATCGGTGAAAAATGCGAATGCTTCAACAAAAATCGAAAGCATAAAAGACTCGTAACTTATCGAAATGATTTCATTTGTCGACAAAATCCTTGGAATTAATATTTACCCTGCAAGTGTAAGTATGGGTGTAAATCCAGGTGTAGGAGTGCAACTCCTTGGCTGCAGGTCATTCATTGCTTTAACTATAGGTGCATTAAATATTTGCCAAAAAAGAAATGTATTACATTCCCTACGCAATACTGGCATCTTTATAGTATTTACTTATATGGCATAACAGAGTCTCATGGCCTGCACGTCTGCTCCTTGTAGGAGAACTAGCCTGTGACAAATTAGGCCCAATTTTCATTCAATATTTTTTGTCGCTTTTCACACATAAATACATATATTTCCCTGATTTTCACCCAGCCTTTGTAATTATTTTCTTTAACTTGGCCTTTATTATCTTTCTTTTCTCTTTTCCATATTCATTAAGTCCCAATTAAATCTGCGGAGCGAGCTAAACTTCTTAAATACGAATTTCCATTGCTGCATTGTTTTCGGCCATTTGAATTTGGATTTCCTTGGGTTCCAAATCCTTTTTAATTGGATGTATGATTGTGTTTTGTTACCTCATATCTGACCTTTTCACGTTTGTCTAACAGGGTACACCTTTCTCCATCCTGTTTATATGACGTAATCACCTTAGTCTACTTTCTCTTTCCTTCATATTCGAATTCAATCTTTAGTGATACTTCGTGTATGCATCTCAGCATTGTTTCTTCCGTTCTTTTCGTCATGGGCTCTTCGAACTTTTCAACATCAGGACATTAACTTCTTTACAGTATCACTGGTCTTATTGGCAAATTATAGAGTTCTCAGCCTTTTCCGTATACTCTTGTCACTGATAATTAAAATATCTTTCCACTTTGTCCATACTATCATCACTCTTGCCTTAGCTGGTTCACAGCCAGCACTGACCCCAAATATTAAATTTATAAAAAAATATAACATTTCTATAGCTTGGTTTAGTTCAGGCCCTCTGAGCTCTTTCACATCATTACTATATTGTTTACCAGATGTCAATCTTCAATACTTTTACTTTTAGTCCCTTTTTCTCTACCTGCTGCTGTTGTACCACTACGACATACGTTATTTCCCATGAATGGCCTATTCATTTTTCTTGCATCACAACATCCAAAGCGATAATAAACAGGAGTGGGACGAAAGCAGATATTTGATGTAAGCCAACATCTACTTCAAATTACTTACACTAGCCTGCTTCAATCGCAATTTTGATTTTGCCTCGACTATACAATGATTTTACATTTCGTACCAACTTTTCACCGATATTTTCCTTCCTCAGGCAGCAGTATATTAGGTCTCAAGGTACTCTTTCATAAGACCTCTCCCTGCCAATGATTATGCAGAACATGTCTTTCTCCTTTTTCGGGTGTTCCTTTTGTATCTGTCTCAGAATAGATAAGGCATCAGTTGTACATTTTCCTGGTACAAACCCAAATTCAGTTGACCACTATCATTTTTTAATTTTTCGCTACCATTTTATTTTAATTTTTTATTACATTTTTATTATATTACGATCACCCATCCCTAATACCTAAATCTCGATGTTTGTTTCACGTACTGATCCACTTGGTGCTCCCCACTAGTTAAATACATTTAGTCAGCTCTTCCAGAAGATCCAGACATGGCTGTTTGAGCCTGCTGGTATTTAGACTATTCTTTTCCAGTTCGCCTAGCAGGTGATGTAGCCATTTTTGTAGTACATTGTCCGATTCATTATTGAGCTCCAAATCATCACGAAGCAGCAAGAATCAGGATGAATAGATGCAGACTTGTCTTAGGTCATTGTTAAAACTCCAGGTTACATTAATTTTTCGCAGCCCGACCTTTGTTTCGTTATGTTATAGTAATAATTATTACACATAGTTTTTACAATGCCTTTTAAAAGGAAAACTAAATTTTGTTTAAAATATTCTCTGCAGGACAAAGTGGATACCGAGCACGTGTCTTTTTGCCATAGGCATTTATTCAGGGTCTGTGGCGCTGGCAAACTTGGTAAGTTTTAATACATCGTTAAGATAGATAGGACATACAGCGCAGGGGAAGAGTAAGGCGAACAAAATTGCAATACAACACAGCAAATGTTTATTGTAGAATCACCAACATACTTTACCACAGCTTACTTATATTTCCTGATGTACTTTAATGTAGAATAATTGGAGAAATGACTTGGAATAATTGACTGCCTTTAAGTCGTTGGTACTAGCCAACTAATCAGGTAAATAAAAAAATATTTGATATTTGTATCGCCTATTAGAGATGCCGTTGCATCCTAGTTTTTTGATAATTTGATAAGTTCTTAAAAAGTTCCTTTTTGTTGATACAGATCAATAGTGCTTTTAGAAGTTGGTTATGCATCTAGAGTGGTGAGTATTTCCAGAATGGTCAACGTAGATACCTTATTCTGTGCCCTTATGTGCGTGTTTTACCCCGACATAAATTTCCAAGATAAAAATTTAGGTGAAACTTGCTGGCACAGCTCAATTGGATTTTTTTTTTGTTCAAAGGGTGGGGGTTGGAGGTTTAATCAAAATGGTAAACGTGTTACCATCTGTGTATTTGTGTGTGTGTAATTTGTAAATTATTGTTATTGTACCTATTATTCACTGTGTAAGCTAGGTTAGCCTTAGCAAATTTTTTTTGAAATCAAAAGTGCTCGAATCTAAAGGCTTAGTAAATACGTCTTTCTTGTTTGGTTTTCTCTCCTATGTTGCATGTTGGTTTGTAGACAAAGAAAGTAGATTTAAAATAGGTTTTTTTTTCAATTTCTTTTTATTTCTGATAATCTCTTCATATACTGGGGCAAGAAAGTTTAGACATATTAGTGAAAAAACAAAATAAATTAAAATTTAATTTGAAATTTTTAATCCGTGAAGTAAGTGCGAACATTGTAACTGTAACTCTTTGCATTGCTAGATTTGAACTTTTTCTTTCTTATTGTCTCGACGATAACAGTATTTTTTGTTTTGTTTGTCTTCGCCTGCGATCTAGGACACGATAAATTACTTTGCTTTCCCGTTTCAGGCGATTCCGTTGTTCTGTGCAATGCACAATGTTGGTTTCCTATTTGGATTTTTTGTTGATGTAATTATGGGCCGAAAGGTAATTTGAAGTTCAGGAGTTTGTCTGTCATTGAAGCAAAATTAGTTGATAGGACACTGTAGAAAAGATGGTTTTGTATACACATACTGTAAATTCTTTTTTAAGTCCTTGGGGGGACTTATTGATTTCAAGCACTCTAAAGGGGGGCTTATAGGAGAAGTGCCTTAATAAACGTTTTGCAATATGAGAAATTTGTAAAATAACAAATCTAACTTTCTCCAGTCATTACCCGCACACTAATTTCTCCTAATTATTGTTGAAAACACAGGAACTCAAAAGAACTAACGTGTTTCATGCAGCCCTATCGATTTTGTCAATTTTATTTGTTTACCGCGAGTTACGTCATGATTTCATCAAGTTTAATTAAAGTCTAGGCAACAACAATAACATGAATAACAAAGTCATGTTTAGACCCCTCTGTGTGCGGATGAGAAAGTATTTGAACCGCAGGCTTCTGCATCAATAATATCGTCATCTTCATTGTGAAACATCTTCCTGGGTCATCCCCAGGAAAATGTTTTACAATTAATAATCGTTGTTTGAAGTGTCGCATTCAAAAGGGTCGGTCTCTTCAGTCTGAACACAAGCGGCCTGTAATTAGATCAGAATACACTTACATGCTCCGTGCTTTAATTCTCCGTCTTCAGATCCATCGAGACTGGAAGAAATTGAACATCTTTTAAATTATTTCCGGATTATTTCTGCTGAAAGTTGCTTCCAAGCTGCTAAAACGTATTCTATCATTTGCTGTCTTGATGGGGATCTCATATTGCCTTGTGGTGTGAGTTGATGTTCACTTTCAGGAAGTCATTTCTTGTCCGTCTCGTGCAAATACTCTTTCATGGGTTAATTCCACCTCACATTAGGAGCCTAAATGAACTTGGTGCACCCGCCAGGTACACAATTCACTTTGATGTGGCTTAAAATACTGTTCACTCCGAATGTTATGTGGCATGTGAATGAATACCAAGCTAACAATCTCCGTTCGCCAAAAGAAAACGTTCCAGTGGTGTCATCACAGAATTTCTTAGTTACCGAATTATTCGTCCATCTGTTTTAACTCCTGCGTACAACACGTTGATTGTGGAATTTGCGTTTTTTCCCTTTTAAAAACACAAAAAGCTGCATCTGCTTTCCTTCTGTAGTTACTGTTAAGGAAATGGTTGCTTTTGCCTTTTCATGGCGTCTTGTCTTTTAATTCAAAGTGTACGTACCTTTTACTTCTTCTGTTGTTTTGGAGGTCATTTCGTTCCATATTGGTGGCTTGTCCATTACAATGGTGTTTTTGAGGTCACAGCTCTGACGAAGATGTCTTACTTTCAGCGCATAGCTGCAAAGTTTATCAAGTGATCAAATGATGTAGGCTTTTTTAAGCTTGTGTCATACGACGGCGAACAGTTAATCTATTCCTTTCCATGAACTTGTGAAGCCAGCCTCCACTTACAGAAATTACAACAAAAATCGACAGAAGAGGACACAGAAGCTACAGATATCTCCATAAGACACAGCCATAGTACTTACTTAACCAGAAGAAAGAGCACACACACACACACACACACACACACACACACACACACACACACACACACACAGAGAGACAGACAGACAGACAGACAGACAGACAGACACAAGAAAAAGAATATTTTTTCTCACTTTCTGCTTCACTATTTTGTATTTCACAATACAATTACCTTTACATTGTAGAGCACTATACAACATTCAAGAACATTATATTGGCAAGAAGTCAATGAATATCTTTCACTCAACTTCATTGTTGGGAGTTTCGGTCTGTTGCTCGTCGCCATCACCTTTACAAAAAATCCTGGAAGCTAGTAATTGGAGCAAAAGTGAATGGCAGCCATGAGACGCTAGAAGAAGCTTTTGTACTTGATGGATATCCAGTCGGAATATACGGTTTCAACAGCAAGACAGGAGAAGTGGCTCCCGTAGGGCTTCCTATATTAGACAAACTTTTCGAATTAGTGCGAACAAGGACATCACAAGTCTTCTGAAGTGGCTACGGTGATATGCTTTCAAGTCGATATAAACACCCGTTTTACCTCAACTTATGTCCTCAAATTGAAGTACAAACAGAGTACACAAAACCGCCCCCAGTTATAAGTTTACAAGATATCAAATCATCCTGAAAAATGCAAAAAGACCTTTTAAAAACTTTCAACACTAGACTCGGAAAAAAAATCGTCAAAGCTAAAAATAGTTAAATAAAATTTTTTGGTTTACCCGCTTCCCTCCACGTACGAGAAACTTTTTCTCAGAATTTGTAATTTTTTCCTCAGAATTAATGATAAACAGTTCCAGCCTTTACTTACTATAGAATCGTCGATAATTACAATGCCATAGTTACAAATCCGCTGATAATATTGACAAAATAATAAAAGAGACCTAAGAAGAAACTGTTATCGACAACTCCGAATACAATACTTCATGTAGTTGTATGCTTAAAACAATTGTCTACTTAAAACAATTGGCTGCTATTTATAGCTATATTAGCTATATTTGCTATTTACCGATCCAATGTCACAGCACCAACTTTTTCTACGACGTAGAATTTGCTGCTATCAACTACAATATAAACTAAATTTATAAACCACAAAAACTCATTTAACAACAAAAAATATACGTACCCCTTATCATTATTAAGTTAATCTGGCAGCTGAAAGAAAAGCTTAATACAATCTTAACACCAGACAAGTCGGTTGTCAGACATTTGTGGTGTTCGAACACCGTGAACATATGTCGTCTTTGTGTACACCAAAAACAAGTAATGGCCTTTCCAAACATTGTTGAATAACAAAACTGAAGGGTTTTTGCAATGCCAGCTGGCGAGTAATTTTTTAGCTAATTAATAATATTAATATTAAACTTCAATTTGAAATTGTCAATTCCATTATTCAACCTGCTCTTGTACTAATTTTTTTTCACCATTTGTTGAATGACCATTGTGAAGTTATCGTCTTATCGTCTTTCTTTCTTTTTATATGTATATAAACATAAGGTAAAACACGAAAAATAAGAACTATGTACACTATGAACCAATTATTTTGTTGGCTTGTTTTGTATGTAAAGGGAGGCAAAAGTTTCCTAAATCTCACAATCGGCGATGCATATTGAATGGTTTTCGTGACATTGGGTCCTTGTACTCTGCAAATGCCACAAAACATTTTTTGAAGTCTTTTTCACTTCTGATATTTTCACTTGCAAAAATCCATATATCTATTGATTGTTAAAGTGAGGAATATTTTGTAAACGAATCGATAACACTCTTTCTTTCGTTTTTTTTACTTTTATTTCAGAAAATGTTTGGAAAGCCAGAGATAGGATTGTTCCTTGGCGCTTTGGGACTCTGTTTGGCTGTCTATTTTGATCCAGAGGTTTGTTTTTACTCTGAATGTGTTTCAAGTAAAAAAAGTAGCTGTATTATGCTCATACAGTAGAGCAAGAGACGTTTTGGCAGACAACAGTCGTTGACACTTACCTTAATTCATAAATGGTTGTATTTAACAAGCTAAATACTTATTTAGCTTGTAGTAGCTAAATGCAGTTCTCAAAGTAGAGAGTGGACGAGAGCTGTCACGTTCATCCTGTAATTTAGAGTTGTCTGTTGTACTCTAACACAGTCATTTTCTACAATGTAAAGACTGCGGTCCTAAAGCCCACACGTGAACTAGTTCTTGTCAGTTTATTTGTAGAAGTTTTTCATTGTCTTTTATTTTTGTTTACTTGAACTATGGTCAGAAATCAAATCAACTCACCATTCTTTGGTATGGTGTATATTATTTTGTTCCAATCTGTTGAAGCTTCGTCTTTTTAGATTCCATTTTTTTTAGATTGTTTGTAACAGTCAATGCTATTTATCGTAAAGCTGCTATGATTAAGGTCCTAAAGACAAATTATTTTGGTTACTTTTTGACTAATTGATTTTTATATGCATTTGACAACATGGAGCTGTCTGTAGAATGACACGTATTATGCATCTATAAATAAATACTCTTCCTCGTTAGTAGTTAAAATTCAAGCAGGAACAGATACTCTATTTGTTTGACGTTAAGCTAGTCTACACAAGGTCCATGGTATTTGCTATCCCACAAACAAGTCAGATAGCAGTCAGATGTAGGGGCTATAAATGTTGGGATCCACCGTATTGTTCAAATACCCGTGTCAGACTGGCTTCCAAAGAAGCCTGAAAGTTAGAGAAGACCAGAGATGGGGTGTCAGCAGACCAATTGCTGGAACCTGGGAGGAGTCAACTGCTGTTGGAATAACTTTTCTTGAAATATCCTATTCTTTATGTGCAGGAGCCAGGCACAAGGGTTTTGAAAACATATATATATATATATATATATATATATATATATGATTAGTCCTTTTTAACCTTTTTTTTCTTCTATCAGCGGTTGCCGTATTTAGGGGCTCGTTGTAATGAATGAGTTTTTTTTTAAACCAACAATCATTGACAACAACCGTTGAGGTTTTTACGAGAGTCAGAAATCGGACATAAATTCAAATCTGGTAAGAAGTGGTCATTTTGAAGCATACTTATCTCAAGTGAGCTTCCTTATGATCTTTCTAATGAAGAACGATAAAACCCACAAGAAATGCCTTCATGATGGCAGATAGCCTGTAAAAATACAAGGATTTGGTCTTGTAGTCTCATACTTAATTAATGCTTAGTTCTGTATGATTTATCTATCAGCATTCAGCATTTTCTTCGTTTAATTTTTATTTTGAATGTGCACGTAAAATTTTGCTTGACCTTTTACTTTTTATAAAGGTTAAATCGTTAGGGTACAAGTGGATGGTCATACATACTATAAGTACTTGTAAGTATGCCATGTATCTCTTTCCACTTCGGCTGGGTTGCCTTTTTTCGTTTTCGTTTATTTTCTGAATAAACTGTTTGCACTGTTTGTCGTTAAAGTACATCTTCTTTAATGAGATATTTCTCAGAAGTTAGTGTTTTGCTTATACTAAGATTTATGTTTATATTTATTATATTTAGATTTGTATCTTTTTTTATTTTCTAACGTTTTTTTGTTCATTTTATTTTTAAAAGTACTGAGTTAGCTACAAGGCACATTCGATTAAGAAGTGATCTTTGATAAGAAAATTTATCCAAAGAACCCATGTGAGAGCAATAACGCGGAATAAATTAATCACGTTTCCCCCAAAACATGCGTATAATCAATGGGAGGGACAGGATTCCAGTGGTTGGTCGGTGCACGCATCTACGCGTAAATATGATGTAAGGTTAAACCGTGATCTGTTATTTACAAATACACCATGTTCTGCTGATTTTCTCTCTTTGACTCAAGGACACATCCCTTGACTGCGAGAGAAAAACCAGGCACTGCCAGATGTAAACGGGTATTTTGAAGTTGAAGTAAATAATTGTATGTAGCCCAAATATAGCTGGCTTCATAGCACGTCGGATAACCATGGTAGTTTTATGAATTACCGAGAAATTACTAAATTAATGATGTGAAATCCCAATGTCGAGTATTTTGTAGGTCTATACGGCCACTGGAAATTTTAGAGAAGCATAAAACTAACTGTTTTTTTAACGTCTCATTTTTTTGATACCTGGAAAGTGCAGGCATTTGGAAAAAGACAGTTTTTGTATTGGATATAGTTTTCCTTACATTGTTTTAAATCAAACGTCCATCAATTTGTGTTTCGGAAGCTTATTGTTGCAGCGCACTGCATAGCTGTGTCATAACTTTGTCTCGATTTGCAAGTAATTTGTATTGTTCCATTTACTCATTTAACTCCCTATTTGCGGAAGTTTTCAAGTTACAAGCCACAAACAAATGATACGCTACCCTTTGTACCCATTTTTCTTTTCTTAATGGCAATATTTTAACAACAGGGGTGAACTTTTACCGAATTATCGCAATTAATTTTCCTGTTGACTTTAGCATTCTATGTTTAAGATCAGTTAATATGTTTAGAAAAGAGAAAAAGAACGACCAGTTTGTGTGGGCCACATATTACAATTAAATAGAAACAGACTTCAAAATGTGTTATGGGAGAAAATTGTTTATTTACGATAAAATAGCAAGATAGATACGAGATTGAAATAACATTTACTGCTGGGAAAACAATAGATAAAAGCATGCGATAAAAATGGCAAAATCTTATAAAGACAAGATGGCAACGATAAACTAGATATATCTATGCGAAATATGTACCAATGCTATGAAAAGTCTGAATTTTGATTTTAGTCTCAGTGGTCATTCTTTTTCGGTAATTTGACGTCATTACTCGGCACTAATTTTTCCATGTTCATATTTTACAGACAATGTACAAATCAGGAAGACGTTAAAAAGTATTAAACCTATGTTGCGCTTACTTTGGGTAGTAGCGAAATGTATGTTAATATTTGATGCTGTCTAACATATACTACTGTCTTACACGCTAATATTGGCTTTTGGCTTTGTGTAGAGACGAAGGAATTCTAATTCACTATTCACCGAGCTNCAAAATCTTATAAAGACAAGATGGCAACGATAAACTAGATATATCTATGCGAAATATGTACCAATGCTATGAAAAGTCTGAATTTTGATTTTAGTCTCAGTGGTCATTCTTTTTCGGTAATTTGACGTCATTACTCGGCACTAATTTTTCCATGTTCATATTTTACAGACAATGTACAAATCAGGAAGACGTTAAAAAGTATTAAACCTATGTTGCGCTTACTTTGGGTAGTAGCGAAATGTATGTTAATATTTGATGCTGTCTAACATATACTACTGTCTTACACGCTAATATTGGCTTTTGGCTTTGTGTAGAGACGAAAGCAAGGGGGAAAACAGTTGGCTCCAGATCCCCCACTACTAAAGATATTTTCACTTTTGTTTTAATTTTTAAAAAAAGTAATTATTAAAGTTAAGTTCTTAAATATGTTGACTGCGTCTGTAATCGTAATAAGGAAAATTTGTGTATTTTCTTTGTGTTTTTTGTCTATATGTACATGTGTAATACGATCGTTGCATTTCAGGTCTAACTGTTTAAACATTTTTTTTTATTCCAGCATTATATTTTACACTAGCATTCCAAATACCAGTTAGTCAGATAAGGTTTGTCGCTTTAAGTTGTTTTTGATCGCTCCAAATGCACAACTTTCTATGTTGAGGTTGTTTAATTTGTACTCTCTTAGTTGAAGCACATAGGTGTTTATGGTTAAACCTAGTAATCCTTTACTGTTTTGTGCTTTTAAGTTTGTTATGTAGTGCTTTATAGAAATAGGAAAGCAGTAATTTGATCCGGAATTCCTGGGATTTCAGAAGATTCCTAAAACTGTGCTGGACTTTCTTCTTCCTGCAAAATTTCCAGGAATTTGAAATGCTCCAGAGATCGCTTGATTTTTCCGTCTTGTAGACTGAAAGTTGTTTCGAAACATGGCTCTTTGAATATTTCATCTTAGTACCCTAGTAGAGGTATTACAAGAACTGCCATACTTAGGTGTTGTTGGAATAGTTAAATATTTTGAAATAATAAGGAACAGAAATAATTATCGTAGAATATCGTTTAATTACTTTTATTGATTCATTAGCGATTTTCCCGCCAACATAGAGTTCAGAATTGTAGACCTTACTGAGCCTATATAGATTCATTGAGGTATACTTTTCATATAGTTACTTTTTAGTAAACAAGCTGTTTATTGGGCTTTAGAGCTGCTAAGATTGCCCAAAACCACCAGGAAAGTATTGTTTGATGTTGAAGTGACCTGGAACTTATTTGAAACTCGTTTTTGAAAATTAATTGGACACCCTGTTTAGGTGGCCTACGCTATCCGACTTAAGGCACTGACATTTTTAATACTAACATTGGTCTATGCTTCGTAGTTCTGTTATGAGTTATAAAACAAAGCCTAAGCAGGCCTTACGTGCACTGTGATGTAATCACCCTTTCAGTCAATCTTGCCTAGAAAGCGTAATATGCTGTGTACTGTTAAATGTTGTTGGTCCAGGAAGGATCTACCCTAATGCTACTCCTTCCTTGAGCCATCCAATACACCAGTTTGATACTTTTTTAGGGGGCTCTAGGCATCTCGTTATTACATTTTATGGCTTTGGCCAGTTACAGCTTCCCAGTTATCTATTCTGTGTACCCAACACCTATGCCCATATCCTTCTTGTGGTTTATTTATTTCTACTCCAACTTTTGAAATTGTTACTCGCCGCGCCCATATTCCTGCGACGCCCCGTCAAATCCACACCATTAATTTGTTGGAGTGTTATACCTTTGTGCTTAACAAGCCATTTCGGTGCAGAGGGTTACTTTTTATTGGATTTTTTCTTTGTATCTTTTTTATCTTTTTGTTTATTGGTTGCCTTTCCGAATTTTGTCTCCAAAAACATGTACATACTCAGAAGCCTATCAATTTTATCAGTTTTGACTACTGTAGTTGGCATAAGTTTAGGTGGAAATTATTGGCATATGTTTTTGTTTTTCTTCTCAATGGCTATTTTTTCCTAAATTGTTGATGACGTGATGGTTACGATTTTAAAACAATAAGAAACTAGTGAAAAACATTTAATGCAGAAGAAGATATACTTACACTTGGACTGCGCCTGGGCAATTCCACCGGAAAAGCACATCCTAGCTTACGCAAATCAAAGCCTTGATATTTTCAGCGATCATTAAAGGTTTTGAGTGAGAGGGATTTTGTTACAAAAGACAGTTACCATTCAATCCATACGACAACTGGTTTAATGGACAGTTTGTGCAGAAAGAATAGTTGCATTGTCAGTTAGGTATGTGCTTTACATTTTGTAATCATATAAAAAAATTTCCTTTTTCCTTTTTAGTGAAACTGAACGGATGCTGTACAACTCGTTTTTCAGGTAAGAGTTAAACTTTTTCTAGTGACCTTTAAGTATTTGATTGTTTAACGATAACATTATTTTTACATTGAATTTCGGAAATAATAGATGAATATTTTCAAAGTTCATTTTTGTAGAATATTGATGTCTTTCTGTTTACCTTCACTACAAATTGTGACATCAGTTAAATTTCCTCATACTTACAGGCCAAGCAGTTGTAGATATAATTGTGTATGGTATAATTGAACGACATATTTTTCGACCAGCTTGTAAACATCTTAGAGAAATCACATATCACCAGTGAAATTGTGTGTGACCAGCAACCACCAATATAGATCATGCTAACTCTACGCGTTCTACTAACAGGTCACGTAATGCGTTACGTGTAAACAGTCTCAGAAATACCTCTTTGGCATCAGAGACTACATGTTACGTTGATGCTGTAAGTCTCACGATAAAATTATTGATTAATAAAGAGGAATTTAGATATCATGTAAAATTTCAACAGCGAAAAACAGTCAAGGTCACTGTTTGAAGACTTCCTCTCTTCTTTAAAAGATTTGGTGAGGAGATCAGAAAGAACTTTACATGTTCCGTTTATCAATTTAGTAATGGTCAAAAAGGCAACACAGTACTAATGATTGTATTATATCCGACCCACATTAGTAATTACGGCTTCGTTAGGGAAATGACTTTCAGGCAATTGTTTTTCTACTGAACAGAAGGCACATGGCACTACCGCAAAATCAACAAAAATGACCTACCTCGTATCTCCTACACAATTAGGGTTTCGAAGAACAAAAACATGTTTCAATTTTCAAAACCAGGTCCGTGGCCAAAATTTCGATCATTTTGTCGGATTTTTTTGCGGGGGCGAAAATTGTCATAACATTATGTATTGTTATTGTATCAAATTTTTTTATGCCATTATTTATGTTTTTGTTAAAGAAAAAAGAGAGAAGGAAGATTTTGGATGATACATTTACGAAATTCTGATTAGTGATTTATTAAAAAAAAATTAGATACATAAATACTTCCGCGTAATAATTGCTTACCTTGCTCACCTTTCACCGCCCTGGCCCTTGCTGATGGCGGGTTTTTACCCGACTCCCAGCTCAACTGGATCCTCGACCAGCTCCTGTGTTCCGTATCTCTCTTATTTAGACCAAGCCAGCGAAGTTTAGAGCTGTTGGTACCCATCCATAGCTGTTTTAATTTACCACCCCTCTGACGTACCTCAGCTACCATCTCAAACACGCCGCGGGTGTCCACATCCTTTTCTCCGGGGGTAAACGTGCCCATACCATCGTAAACGGTACATTGTAATCATTCTCAACGATAATTACTTACTTAGAGTTGTAACGAATTAACAAAGCCAGTAGGTTTGAAATGTTATAATTTCATGGTGCCGGCATCAGTGTTCCTTTAGTATTAACTGCCGAATTTTATACTTCTTGTTGATAATGGTCAATATATTGCATTATCTTAGTACTGCCATACATTCATCAAGCACCATTTTTGCACTGCACCCATTTCGCCCGTTTACTCATGGTCACACATTTTTTTTTTACCCACAGTTTTGACTTGCATTTTCTTTTTCTCTCTCTCCTACACAGCATTATTTATCTTACCGCCATTGGATTGTTTACAGGTAAGAAATTTAAATAACGAGGTTATAGACAATTCAACAGGGATGGAACAGTTTTGTGTAACTAATAAGGCAAATCGCGAACAGAGCGACATCTTTAAATAGTTACACATTTTTATCATAGGGTTTTATAAGGAATATCCACTTTGTCAATAAGTTTAAGAATTTTGAAATTTGAAGGAAATTTTGGTATTATTAATATTATCATTATTATTGGTATTATTATTAATATTATTATTGAGGTTATCACAGCCTATGAGCTTATTATTTCTGGATAAATACCTAACATAACATAACATAACATAACATAACATAACATAACATAACATAACATAACATAACATAACATAACATGAAATAACATATAATAACATATCATATAATAACATATAATATTATTATAATTATTATTAACATTATTTTATCCTTGTTGTTTTCATTATTACTACTGTAGCGTAGAGTTCCATATGTATGTACTTTTTAATCCATCTTCTTAGTCCTTAAATATTCAAAACATCTAATAACAACCTGCCATGCCTGAGTAGGTTTTTTGTACAACACGATGTCAACTCTGATATTTTCTGTTTGCCAAATCTATTTGAAATGAGATCTTGGCACCAGCAGATCCTGATTGAATTCGTTGGCAACAAATAACACTGGGCTGCAAAGTTTTATAGGTCAAGCATGTGATAGCTGATTCTAGGGTAGTTTGCTATGCAAAATACCTCCTCTATTTTTTTCCTCAGAGAATTCTTGAGCGGAGGAATTTGTGAAATATTGCAAATGCCAGCTTTGGTGCCGATATCTTTCAAGGTACGGGCACCAAAACGAACGATCGCGCAATATGTCGGTGCCTTCAACTACCTCTAAACAAACCTAAACAAATATTAATATTATGTAATCTGCAGTGGAGACAGTGGCTACATTCTTATTAGCCAGTACACATTGATTTATTTAACAGTATGTGAAATAGAGTTAAATGTTTAGTAACACAGAAAAAAGTGTTCATCAGCGGTTGAATTTAACAGTCATAAGAAAAATGTTGGTTTTGGTTTGAAATGGAAAGTTCATCACAGTTGTACTAACAAAGCAACTGATAAGTATTTTGTTCTGCAAGCCAAGGAATATAAAGAATAATTATTGTAATGTTGCCCTAACGTTTGTATAAACTAATGGCCTTCGGAGTCTGTATTGGTACATTTACTCTGAATTGGAAAACTGTGTCAATGCTATTTGAAAGAGTTTATTACACCAGTCTGCAGAAATCTTTTTGAATATATGTATGACAACATGATACATTCAAACATTCTGTGAAACACTAACTAAATTCACAGAATGCAGAAATCACATTCACTCCAGGGTTATACATGTACGTATTTGTGTAATATACATTAGTATTGTGTTTCACTACTTGTGTCATGTGACTCGTTAACAAACCTTTTAAATCCCCCTTTACTATTTGAACCAGGAGAGGTAATGGATTCTTCCCAATTTACGTACATTTACTATGGACGATTTCATATAGCATGCCTTATTAGGTAGGTTTCATATGTATTTCACACATTTTATCACTGATATAAACGCTATATTTGATTCAGATGAAAAAACAAAAAGCTTAAGAAATGATGAAATTTTATATAGATAATTACCACCATCATCATCAGCAGCAGTAGCATTATATAATCGAGTGTACCCTTTTTTGCTTCTTTATCCATACTGTTACAAGAAACACCAACTTTTGGCTTAGATTACTGGGGTGAAAATCTAGCCTTTAATCACTTATAAGTAATTTCATTCTTGAACCAATGCAATTGTTAACTCTGACTCGAGGCTTAACGTTAGTTTTTAGTGTCTTATCTATTCTTTCTTGACTTGATTTTTATCTTATCCCTCACAAATTACCAAGAGTCTAATATTTAATTATATTCATATAATTTATTTTTTTGAATTTGTCAATAATTTAAACTTTTGTTCATTTAACTTACATTCATTATTGGTTTCCCTCTTGTTAATCAAACCTTTTCTTAAAAAACTTCTATTTGTTCTAATCTTTCCTTGTTTTTGTTGTAATCTAATCTTTAATAAAATCATGCAACCACTTATTATGTTTTGTCAACACCAAAGGCTAGACAAGCTGACCAGGATCAATTCGTGGCCCCTGTATCTAGATAAGGTATTATGAAGTCTAGCTGGGTCCAATTTTTGAGATACTGTTGCCCCTCAGTTTTTGTATTTTGAACTCAATTGCCAAATTTGATTGATAAATTTGTCATTGATAATAAGTTACTCTAAATGTAATACTTAAATAGGTTCCTTTTACTAGGGGTACTGATAATTGTCTTATTAAAAGTAGAATATAGAGACAAAGTAATGAAATATAATATTCCTATAATGGCATCTAAAATTATATGTACAATATTTAAAAAACTGAATACTTTTCAGTCATTTATTTTCTTGGTGGTCTTCCTCTGGCCAACTGACATAATTTACAATTTATTAATCTACTTCATAATGGTTTACTGCTGGGTACTTCAAAACCAATAGAAGAGGGAAGATAAGGTAGCCTTCATTTGTATCAAATACATACCATTTTTTCATAAATGTACAGTAGGGAAATTTGCTAGTCTATGCGAGGATAAAAAAGGAATATTTTTGGCCTTTCAATAAGGGAGCTCATTAATGACAAAATATCTAACGAAATCTTTTCAAGGACCAAAAAAAGATGCCTGGAATGCTTTTAGGCAAATAGTTGCTGCGTTTCTGAAATATGGGAGAAACAATGTCTGGTTGCAATAGTGGGCAGTCTTTTGTCATCTTCGAGTAGATAGATTCGAGTATGGCACTAAAAATTAATTTTTTCAGTCACAGATTTCTTGAGTAATCAAGTGATAAGGATGGATTTTAAGGATCGCCCTTATTTGGACATTTTAAATATGGAAGGAAGATAGAAGGGTAAAGGGAACCCATCACGCCTTGGAAGTTTTTGTAAAATGTTGCAAATGGATGCCCAAGAGTTTATGTCCAAGAGAAAACCAAGATAAAAGATTAAGGGCTTAATTTGTTTATCCAAAAGTTCTTATGCACATTTTGTTTTATCGTTTCTTTGTTTCAAGATTTGTGAAACTCGCTTATGAAATGTTTCGTTTCCTTCTGTCGTTGTTGATGTTGTTGAATGTAAACGATCTAGGTACTAATCTAGGTACTAGACAATGTAAATAGGACGTAAAAACTGCCAAACAACAAGACGCAAATCAATTGTGTTGTTGTATTTGATTTGAAAAACAAAAAACCTGGAGGTAAATTTTTATGCTATTTTTCTGGAAAGTTTTTCCGGTAGTCAACACTGGCTAAATTTTAAAAGATGGTTGCTTTCAACATCAAGAGTCAACTGGAGTTTTTCATGGTACCTTTAGAGTTTAATGCCCAAAATGGCTGTTAATATATCACAACGATTTATTGCAAAGTGTAATTTGCAAATATTTTAATCATTTTTTGTCACCCTTATATCTGACAGTAAAGTATATGTGTGTAATGCCATCTTCGAGAATTTGTATCTGAGTTGATTTTTAATGCTTTTCCTTTAATTTAAACGTTCGTCATTTGTTTCTGATTTCATTTTTAATGCTTTTCCTTTAATTTGATCGAGTAATTGGATGAATAGGTAATAAGAAATAAAAATCTTGCCCTTATTTATACTCTCCATATCATAGCCTATTCGTGTAAAAAGAAACCAAAACGATAACTTATTAAAAGAATTTTATCTATTTTACATTTAAGCACATATTTTTACAACTTATTCTTCAGGGAAGCTTTGATATGTGTGTTTGTGGGGGCAGAGTTAAAAAATCACTTAAGGGTAAAAAAAAACAGTTTCAGGTTTTTTTATTCTTAACTAGTACTTCTTCTGGCCCCACCGGATATTCATTTTTCTCATCACCGTCGACTCGCAAGCCTTAAAAAACCCCAGTGTAGCTACTGCTTTAACTTTTTAAAAAAACCATATTAGTTCAAGTTACTACTAGTTTAAGTAGAACAACGTCTTGAATGGCGAATACCTGTTTATAAGACATTTTGGACATTTTTAAGGAAAGAAGACAATAAGGGTTATTTACTCAAGTTCACTTTTGGTGCCAATATTCAAACGCGTGTACAATTTGAGTTTGCAACTTTATTTTAACTAATAATGTCAGTAAAACTGATAGAAGTACTGAATTTATAGTTTGTAAAAGAAATTTTATTATCCTAATATCATGAAGCAGATTGCAAGAGAATTATGCCATAATATTGTTGATAATTTCTTTACTTTATTGGCTGCCCTTGTTTCGATTTTATTTTTTGTCATTTAACGTTAATGTACCAGCTCCAGACGTAACAATCACTGTTTTGATGACGTATTACTTCCGAATTACACGTAAGCCCCAAAGGGCGAGACAGATTGAGAAAGAGATATGGAGACAGTTTGGAGGCCCTGCAGCTTGGTAGCGCTTATTGATATATTACTTCAGAAATGGACAGGAAGGCTAGATGGAGTAATATTTTCAAACTTATCCTTAACTCAGACTATCAGAAAATATGAGTTCAGTTACATTCGTGGATTACTTAGTATTTCATACCCATGTGACAGAGACACAAAGCCATTCTATCATAATAAGTATTGGTACTTAAGTTCATGTGTATTAAAGTAAGTAAACTTATTTGTATGGGACACACGTACCATTTTAGAACTTCGTTAGCAATACGTAATGGCGTAGTACTATGAATATCTTTTCTCTAGTGGGACGCTTTGTGGTGTTCTTGGGTTATTATTATGTCATTTGCGAAGTGCAATGTCAAACCGGGTGATCAAATTTTATGGTAGTATTATTTCGGTAAGTGAAGTCCTTTTGTTATCATGGAATTATTAAATAATTACGTTTAATGCTAAAAAATCTTCCGCATTACATAATCATGATGTTTATATAGAAATAAAGAAATCAAATTAATTGGAATTTGATCATCCCTTGATTCAAATTGATTATTAATTTGAGATTTCTACTTGTTTTATATATAACGTATATATCATATGTTATATATCTATAACATTTAAACATATATATATATATTTACATTTTGCTGAGCCAAGACAGTAATGGCCTTTACCGCGTAAACTTTTCAGGCTTTTAGAACCACCTTATTGATAACGCCTGAAGCGAACAGCGAATAAATAAAAATTTATATCCACAGTAAGCTTCATGGATGAACTCTTGGTCATTTAAAATTGCACCTTTCGTTGAGATTAGTCCTCTGAAGTCGTCCATTACCATGTGTGGGACTTTTATTGGTTTTTATTTAGAGAGCACTTGTTTACAAAAGGATAAGTGAAATGGTTTGTCTACCGGCAGAAATGTACGATGGATAAATTTGTAGACACACTGACAAAAGTGAACGTAAAAGAGCAAGTCAAAAGAGTTAAAAATAAAAGAAAGAAGAAATAAAGGAGGAATAATGCGATGAAAGAAGAGAAGAGAAAATCGAATAAAAATTGAATTTGTACTTTAGGCCTGCGTTATAATTGCAAACTGTTTAAACCTTTGTCAGTAAAAGACTTTGAATATTGTTTCATATGATTAATTATGAATGTGAATTTAGTTTGCAAACAATAAATTCCTTACCTATGTACGGGCAACAGTCGACGTCATATGACACCGGAAAGGCATACGTCAGACTTAAGTCATTGTCGAAGTTTTGTGGTGGCTGTACTTCCATCCTTGCCTCCTGAGCCATTTCATACTTGAGGCAGATATTTTTTTAATTGGATTTACATCGGTATGGCTAACATAAGCTTTGTTAGGCAAACTAAGCCTGTATGGTTAAAGAAGATATCTAAGTATAAAAAAGGTCAACCGTACTTCTCACCATTATAACCGCATTTCCACTAGTCGAAAAACTCGACTGCTTTGCGTAAGTGATACAGAAATTCAATTGTATGATTAAATACGACTTGGACAACGTTGGCGGTATACTGGAATTGGTTTCGTTTAGTATTATGAGTTGTGCTTTTCTTTCTTGTCAATTGCATAAAAAGGTACTATTTCTTCAGCTGTTATTTCCAAACAAAGCAGTGAAGGTTGGCATGAATAGAAGTACTTTCGAATGCACTTGTAAAAGAAGGTGGGCCTCATTTAAAGATGGACATTGGTGGAGTGTTTAATCAGTTATAATTTTTTATTCTGTTCACTCCATAACAAAAGACGTAATGTAGCAACTTTATGCCAAATATGACCATTTTTCTTTTGATAGGCTTGCCTGAGTGTTCTTTCTCCACTCGTTTTTCATATGACATTGACAGTACCTTTCGCCCTCAGGTAAGTTTGCACTTTTTTATTCTGCTGCTTGGCATAAACAAATAGTTGTGGTAGGAAATTAGCTGAGATGTACGTGAAAAGAATAGATTTAATATATCAATCTATAACTTGCTTATTACAATTGTCTTAAGATAATCGCAGTGGTTTGTGCAACTTCGTTTATACGCGTGGAAGTTATGCACGTTAGTTATCGAAAACACTATACGCTTTGAAGGGAATACTTACTTGCTTATCCTCTTCGAGCCATGGGCGGCTTATAAGGCTTGACAGCATCCTCCGCCATCTCTCTGTCTTTGGCTATGTTCCCAACTTCGTTCCATCCCAGGTCTGAGCCATTATAACCAACAATCCCTAAACTAATTGCATAGAAATGTTCATGCTTAAAAGGAATATCTTTTCATCATTAGTCGATAGTAAAAATATATGTAACCTTCGATATATAACCTTTAAAGGCATAAACATGTTGTCTTCTCTGCCTGCTCATTATAACATCAAATTTTAACTGAGTATTTGATATTTGCAGGAAGGGAGCACAAAACAATAATATCATCAAAGTAAATGAGAGGACCTAAATCACAGAGCTGACCAGAACTGTTTACAAATTACGAGATGTTGGGAAAAGTGATAGGAGGCACCGACCACAAAAATATTACAAACACCTTTTTAACGTTGGAGATATTAGTGCCAAGTTTTCAAACCACGAAATAGTGGTGAAGGTACCCTTTAGATTTTTCCTGTATAATATTTTCACTTCCGGTCACCACCATTGTATTAGCCATTGGAACAGCACCTTGACGCTTACAAGAAACTGGCGATATTTTAGGCGTTTTGGTAACCTTTTTTTGTTAAAGATAGTACCTACTATTCACAAAGCGTTGATAATTTCAAATTTTTTTCTTTTCATTTCACAGCATAGCTGTAAGTTTATCAGGTAGCATTATTTATAACTTTGAGAATCTGCAAACAGAACGAAAGCACCAGGAAGATCAAACAAAGTCAGAGGAATGTTGACTCGAATGTTCAGTACATAATTCTGGCTGGCTTGCACAGTCGGGTAAGTCGAAGAACTTTAGGAAACAAATCTACAGTCCAGCGAGTCTACTTGAATATGGCTGCACTCCCGATACATTTCTTTACAAGATATCTAGCGTAGAAATAAACGGTGCTCGTTTAATACCAGGCATTAGTACAAAAAGAATCATCAATTAAGCCTCCCAAACAATATCTTCCTGGATTTGTACCTTATCTGGGCTGGTTTTGTTGGTCTGAGGTTTGAATGGGACCATGTGGCAAAGTGTATGTTATTTCTGGCTGGGTGAAGTAATTATAAAATATTAAAGATGATATGCTGAACATGAGAGTGTAGCAATTTCTATAAGATGTTGCTACATTCTTATTATTTAAGTATTTTGTGTAAGAGTAGTAGTATAATATTTATTACATTTTGTAATTTTTTTTACTTAATGGGATATTGGGATAATTTTTTATGTACAAAAACATAGATACATTTAGATCTGTATATTAAGATAAATTCAAAATTCAAAATATCCAATCACTGAATAACTTGCTTTTCACATGCTTAGCATGATATTTCTATACATGAAGTAGGGGCCTACTCATCAGATTCCTATGCGAAATGTTTCTTATTCGAATTCCAATCAAGTCTTTGCAAGCACTGCACCCAATCTGTCTCTATAGATGACGTTAAGCGCATGAAATCCATCAATGAAAAATAACAAGATGTGTGAAGGAAACACGCTGAGTAACATGAAATCCTTTCCACTTAACTAGTGTCTAACCTTGCTAAAACTAGACCTGATTAAAAAGAAATTATAATTAATTCAGACCAAAGCTTACCCTTGTTACCTCTTACTACTAAAAAAAAGATTTTGTTATGGTTAAAGCAAGCCACATATTCGGGACCAAAGTGTTTGAAGCGAAGTGTTGAATCGCTGCAAAACATCACTGCTAGACTTCGCAGGAATAAGATGTTTGAATATACAAGTAATACCATACAAAAACAAAGATAGTTTTCCTGAAAACTGAACAGATAGCCGTGCACATGTAAAGCTATGTAATTTTGCCCAAACGTTCGCCTTCCATATGTTGGTAAAGAATTGTTGGTCACTGTTTCAGTATCCTCACCTCAGACCTCAGTTCCTCCTGCCCTATACAGGACACATGGCAGCAAGATGTCTCCATCGGACTCGATCCTCAGCCACGGCTTGAGTAGTTCTGACAGAGAGTCCTCGAATATGTAAATCGTCTTTGAAGGTTGACCGCCATGTTCTCGTAGGTCTGCCACGCTTCCTTCTTCCTTCCACCGGCTTCCATGTTGTTGCTTGTCTGGCAT
This sequence comes from Morbakka virulenta, assembly GCA_003991215.1. Lineage (NCBI taxonomy): Eukaryota > Metazoa > Cnidaria > Cubozoa > Carybdeida > Carukiidae > Morbakka > Morbakka virulenta. Next base: position 1,194,813 of record RDPX01000098.1, on the reverse strand, counting down.
GTCTTCCAGGCGGTAACCTTAGGATATGGCCTGCTAACCGCCACCTCCTTTCTTCTACCACTCTGTGTAGCTGTGTTTGTCCTGTCATTCTGTAAATTTCTTCATTTGTTATCCTGTCTCTCCATGTAATTCCCAAAATTCTTCTGAGATTTCGCAGGTGAAAGGAGTTTAGCTTTCGTTCCACTTTTTTCAGTACAATGGGAATAAATTTTAAAACTTCCAAAGTAATTACTTTTTTGTGATTTATTGACATGAAATTTTTCTTTTTACCTTTTGCCCAAGGATATGTACGGTTTAAAAATTATTAACTTTAATTGGTAGGGTCTTTTAATTCAAAGATTTTTGGGATGATAACTTAAGAGGTTGTGATGTAATGACTGTTGGACCATTGCCATTACTGTAACGGCAGACATTTTTCAGGGTTTTGTTTGTTTCATATGTTAAATTGAACCAAACTTCAAAAAGATTGCAGGATCATTCTCGCCCATATGAATATATGGACAAGTTTTAACTTTGAGAAAATAGGCAACTAATAATTCCTTTGGTCGTTTGTAACGTCATCAACAACTCTAAAAGGCACCTTCGATAATTCCTGTACAAAGAACCTCACACTGACCTTGGGTAATATTTTCATGACAGTAATTAGTTCCACAGTCAGATTTGGATTTTTTCTTCCTATTTTAACTAGACATGGGCTGTAGGATGGAACTAGGGGACTCGATCCTCGGCCAGGGCTGGAGCATTTCGGACGGACAACCCACGGGCTTTTAGGTCATTTTTGAAGGTTGCGTGCCACGTCCGTAGAGGTCTGCCGCGCTTTCTCCTTCCTGCTACATGTTTACGGAGGATAGATTGTCTAGGAGTCCGGCCAGATGGTAGCATCACCACATCTGTCAACTTTTATCTCCTTTTTTCAACCATCTTATGCAGTTATTTCTGCCCGTCTTTCTATAAACTTCCTCGTTCCCATCCGATCCCGTCATGTAATTCCTAAGATCCGTCTGAGGTTCTGCTGATGAAAAGAGTCCAGCTTCTACTCCAGCTTCTTTGTATTTTTACAAGTGTCGCCTGTATATAAAAGCTGTAGAGATGATTATCGCCAAGTGTTTATCTGCCACGACTTCCATGTCTGCCATTGATTGGANCTTTCTCCTTCCTGCTACATGTTTACGGAGGATAGATTGTCTAGGAGTCCGGCCAGATGGTAGCATCACCACATCTGTCAACTTTTATCTCCTTTTTTCAACCATCTTATGCAGTTATTTCTGCCCGTCTTTCTATAAACTTCCTCGTTCCCATCCGATCCCGTCATGTAATTCCTAAGATCCGTCTGAGGTTCTGCTGATGAAAAGAGTCCAGCTTCTACTCCAGCTTCTTTGTATTTTTACAAGTGTCGCCTGTATATAAAAGCTGTAGAGATGATTATCGCCAAGTGTTTATCTGCCACGACTTCCATGTCTGCCATTGATTGGAATGCTGCTCCAGCCCTGCCAAACCTGTTGGTCATGTCTGTTTCAACCTCATCGGTCTCTGTAACATAGCTTCCAAGATATGGAAACTTCTGTATTGTCTCAAGTGGATTTCCCCGGGCAGTTACTTGTAGTGCCTGATTGTTGTTGATGTGCATAACTTTGCTCTTACCTTCATTTGTCCTCATTCCCACTTTGGGACGATTTGTAGTCTGTCTGTCATTTCTTGGCATGTCATGCTATCTTAGGCCATTATGGGTATGTTATCGGCAAAATATAGATCAGTGAGGTTCCAGATGTCATCCCAGCTTATGCCAAAATCTTCACCTGTTATTGCCTTCTTCATTACGTTGTCTAAGCATACGATGAAGGAAAATGGGGACAGTATACATCCCTGTCTCACTCTAGAGATCAATTCGAATTCTTCTGTTATTCTTGAGCTTGTTCTGACTCTGCAAGCAAGGTTGTCATAAACAAACTTTATGATGCTGATGACCTTTTCTGGCACTCCTTATATCTCCAAAATCTTCCAGAATGATACCCTGTGCACGCTGCCAAATTTTTTTTGGTTTTAACGTCATTTTCTCCCAGCAGTTGAGGTTCAGATGGTCCCCTTCAGAGGAACTTTGTTTTGGCAGTGAGGAATTTCTCGGCCGAATGCCTTTCCTGACGCCAACCAATGGCTTTTTTTTTGTATAGTTCATGATTCTCCTTGCCCTCTCGGGCAATCTAACCCGAAACCCCTTGGTTACTGTGCAACTGTACTAACCATTAAACCACGGCTCCTCATCGCTGTGTACACTGTCAAATACTTTTCAAAAATCAATGAAGGTTAAGGGCTAGCTGTGACTGAAACATCAGACTTTACTCAATGAAGTTCCGTGGTACAAATATCTTCTCGCCACATAATCTTTCTTTCCTGAGTCCTGCCTAATCTTCTCGTAGCCTTTTATTTGCTGATCTTAGAAGACGTTTCTAAATGATTCTGCTGAAACCCTTTCCTGTAGAACATAGTAATATTATTATTCTTCAGTTGTTGCAGTCCGTAATATTCCTTTTTCAGGTAATTTGACAATAACACCCTTGCTTTATTCTGCTGGCGCCATGCCTTCCTCCCAGATGTGGTTGAATAACTCCGCCAGCTGGTCATCTGCAGCTGCTCCTCCCACTTTAAGTAATTCACTGTTAATGCAATCAGTTCCTGGGGCTTTGCTACTTTTCATCATTTTGATAGCATCTTGAACTTGCTGTCTTGTAATGGGCCCAATTTTCATATCCAATTCTTGTGCTGGCGGGAGGTTGTTCCAATCAAACTGTATATCTGCAGGCGGTTGGTCGAGTACCTCTTGGAAATGCTCAACCCATCTTTCATTTTGTTCTTCTTCAGCTGGTACAGTGTGACCACCTTTGCTTTTCACTGGAATGTTAGCATAGCTGTTTTTCCCAGACAGCTGCTTGACTGTTTTAAACAACTTCCTTATATCATTACGATCAGCTGCATCTTGAACCTCTTTTGTCTTCTTTACAAACCAGCAACCTCTCTTCACAGCTTTGTCAATTTTCCTGTAACCCTCATGAGCATCTCTAACCAGCTCTCTTGTTCTGGCTTTCACTCTTCACACAATCGCTGTAATCCAAAGGACGTGAAAGTTGCCGGTACTGTATGTCACAGACACCATGGCAGGAACTGCTGGGACGTAGCTAAAGATGACAACAGACCACCTTACGGACCACAGCTCCTGATTTATCCTCCAGGTGTACTCCTGAAGTCATTTTCATGGCAAAGAATAGCCGCAAGGCAGCGGAGGTTTTTCAACCATAGTTTTTCTTCTCCTAAATGGGCTGCCCTCCTGGGCTGTCGAGTGCCATCTATCCGAAGCACTTGGCTTAAAGGTGCCAGCTTTATAGCTGGCACCTTTAATCCGCTAGCTTTTTAAGATCCTGATACGATGGCCTGTGTTTCGGCTGGATATATTTAATTGCCGAGAAAAATATCGTGGTTTCATTTGTAGATTGTGAGTTGTGAACCTCTTTGTCATAGCCTGGTATTCTTAAACCTTGAAAGCTTCTTTAAACCACTAGCTTTTAAAAAACCCGATATAATGTTCTGTGCAGAAGCTAGACATTTTGATTGCCAAAAGAACTATCTTGGTTTTGTCTGTGTATTGCAAGATGTGAACCTCTTTGTCAAAGCCTGGTATTATTAAACCTTAAAATTGTTTAAATCTATGAATTATATCGCAAGTGTTTCAGGTATGAGGCAGTCCAGCAACCGTGAAAAAGCATAGCCCCATATCAATCCTTTGGACAAGAGGAAAACATCTAAAGGGTGCCCATTATTGAGCATTATTGTTTGAATATCTTAATATTTGAATCTTACTCACTGACCAGAAACTGGGCCAAAGTCTAGTTTGGTCAACGTTTTATCCAGAAAGGGCCATTTAACATGGTTAAGAGTCTACTTGGTCCAGTTTTGAAGAAGCTAAGAGATGTGTTCCTCTGCCGGCAACATGACACAGTATGGCGGCAGTGAGCGTATCAGCTTCAAACTGTCATAAATAGAACAGCTGGGAAACTTGCATGTCTTATCTTCATAAAATATTTCAATTTTTGGATTTGGATTGACTATGTTTTGATAAAAAAAATTATATATATTTACAAGGCCTCGCAAAGTTAGTACCATTGATGCTCCAGTTTATAAAAAAACTTTCAATTGTAGGTAAACTTGGCAGTTTAACCTTCAATGATTGACGTTTTACATAGTTTTGTTGCCTTTTGGGCTTCAAGACATCCCTGTAGAGTTAGCGGTGTATCTAATTTAGAGACGTAGAACAGAGGTAAATCGAGTTGAGAGAACAATTCGTTTTTGGCTGAATGGTAGGTTTGGGCAGAAGCATAGAAATTTTGCAGAAACTAACTGCATGAGCTAGGATATCTATATTGCAAGTATAGTTTTTTAAAAATTCTTTTAGAGCGCAGTAATGGTGTCCTTATTCTCTTTGATTTGTTTTGTTAGGAGAAAATTTATGGATTATTCTTTAAATGATATAAAATATTTTCAACATCTGATTGTAGCCTCTTCCATTTTTCATGAGCTAGGTCCATTATTTGTTTTTTGAGGTAGTTAATGTTTTCTAGTATTTTGGGGGTAAACGACTATTGTCGGCTTTTATTTGGACTGTTTACTACTTGAGCCCTTTGGAGAGATTTTTCTTTGGTCATGAGTTTAGAGAAAGCTTATATCTTAGATTTTTTTTTCCTGGTCTTGCACCTGGCATGCAAATTAGAAGTTTTAGCTCCCCAAAGTCCCTAAACACAATCCAAAGAAAATCTCAAACTCTTCCAAGATGTAAAAGAAGACCCCTGAACGGTCACAACCAAGACAATCTTTTCTAAAACCGCCTCGTCTTCCTCATTAACTTTATCAACCCAACCAGCCCTTAGAAGGCTAAGCCTAAAGAGGAAAAAAAGACAAAAAGAAAGGGAATAGTGGAAGATAATCTACCAATTCGTTTCGTCAGTCATTTTTTTCTCAAAAATTCTTAATACAAAGATTCTGACCACAAAACCATAGTCCGCTAGAAGAACTGACACTGTAACAAAAATGGTTGCATTAACACCAAATAGCCCATTGCAATTATCATGTATTTACTCGCAATGCAGGATAGGTGCAGGGAAATGTTTTTATTCCTCCAACTCGGATTTTAAAAGGAAAGCCTACCTCAAGTGTTACGTGAAGACTTTGATTGTACTTTAACATAGACAAGTGAAGGGCTGTCAGGCTCTGTACATGAGTAAAA